>SNQJ01S0025028.1:90492-126410 GCA_010110895.2 Picea sitchensis
AAAAAAAAACTTTTGTATGCCGGAAGTTGAAGAACTTGTGAAAATACAGTTTTTTTTCTCATAAAACAAGCAAAAGTGTAACCCATCTTCATGATTTTACCCTGGCTATTAACCAAGCTAGAGAATAAACTCAACACATGGTGAAATTGCTGGCCTCTAGAGGTGGTCAATTGGTCATTGTCAAATCAGTTCTAGAAGCCATACCCATCTATTGGAACTCCCAAGCATGGATTCTGAAAGGATTCTTGAACAAAACCAGGTAGTTTCATTTCATATTCATCTAGTCTAGAAAGGTTGGAAAGAAATGGATGGTTTTAGCCTCCTAGAAAAAACTTGTTTCTCTAAAATCTCAAGGTGGATGGGACCTAAGGAACATATTCATTTTTTCAGAGGCTCTCATAGGAAAACATGTATGAATATTTATAGAAGGCTTTGAAACCTCGGAATAAGTAAAATAATATAAGTATATTACTCCCAACTCCATATAATAATGGGTCAGAAAGCCAGTTCAACATATTCATAATGCAACGACACTATGGAAAGAAGTGGTTACAACTTTCTTCGCGCAAGGTAATTGTTTTCTATGGAGAATTGGAAGAGGTAAAGTCCAAATTGTCTTGGACCCCTATATTGGAAGTAATTAAACATATAGGCTCCCACCCAAATAATTTTGTATTTGAAAATAAATGCTACCATACTATAAGACATGTATCTCAAGGAAACAAAACATTAGAATAGGATACAAAAATTACTTTCTTGGGAGGATATTGGACTATGAGAGGATAATGCATAAATATGGCAATGCTATACTCAAAATATAATAAGTTTCTTCATAAATATAAATGATGAAGAAGAGAAACTCATTTAGTATTTGAATCCTACAGGTAACTATGAGCCAAGGCTAAGACACAAATCCCTTGTTATTGAGGTCAACAACAATCCACAATCTTGGTGGTCTACGCTTTTATGGAAATTAAAATCCCCATCTCAATAACAAATCTTCATGTGGTGATTGTTAAATACTAAGTCTTTAACATGCAACATCCTTAAAACAAGAAGTTATGAGGGATCGGGTCGGTCTTTTTCTCTTCAAAGCTAACTATGAGGCCAATTCTCACCTAATTATGACATCTGATTATGCTCTAGAATTTTATGGTAGGAAAATGATTGATTGTCTGGTTTGAAAAATGCACGAAAGGGGAACTCCATTGAATAATCCCTCGATAACTAGTGTATAAACAAGTTTTGAAGGATATTACACCCCTATGACTTGGGTAAAAATACACAACAGAGAAGATGCCTAGAGAATTGACTTGAAATTGAAAAGAAACTTAAGAAATATAACTAACTACTAGGGGTGAATAACCACCTACCTTGTCTTTGAATTTTGGAGAAGTTTCTTCTGGTAAGTCCTTCTCCAATCCTCGCTCCATTATTCTCCATGCAAACCTACACATAAAGGAAGGAAATACTACATTAAAAGTAKTTATGTAACTAACTTCTAACAACGAGTACAAAATAGGATTAGTTACTKAAGAAAATAACCAATTGATGAAATTAATCATAAACAGAAAGAGATTAATAAAAGACATCATTTTGGATAGGAAAGAAGAGAGTTCTCTTGTGTATTAACAACAAGTAGTAGGTAAAGATAACACTTGATCCTGTTGTGGCACTGATCAGAACTGATATTCAAATTTCTTTGCCCGAGCCACTAAATATAGGTTGAAGTCGTAGTTCCTTGCTCTAGATGAGTGAAGGGAAGAAGAGGATATTATTCCTCTCAATAATAAAATAAGGAGAAACATGGATAGAAACGGATATTAAAACCTCAGGATGAAAGGGCTTACAAACTCTATGGGATTTTACTAGCATAATGGTGCTTCAATGAATGTTTTCTCTCCTCCACCCAATGGTTTTTATTTATACTTCAAAAAGGTGGTTGGAGTAGTAAGGCATGGGCTATAAGAGGTCATTCACCTCTGAGCCCATGAACTCCACCCAAAAAGGTGCATTATGCACACTTTTTCTTTTGTGCAAACTAAGTGCATACAAGAGTTGAGGAAGGTAAAAAAGCATAGATAAAGTTGCATACACTCTAAGTTATATAAAGAGTATCATATGACTATCTAAAGGGTGTTTTTTTAAGATTCAGAGGAGGAATTTCGGGGAATTTCGATCTACAAGAGGGAAATGGATGTGGGATTCAGGCCAACAAGTGCATCTATGCATATGACATGGAAAAATATGCTAGAACAACAAGGACAAAAAGAGGTATAAATATCTCCCTCTAACCATAACCTAGGGAATCTGGATAGCTAAAAAAATTAATATATTTGAAGATAATGATACCATGCCATTGAAATTTGCTATCCATAGCCTGAACATACTCTCCACTTTTCATGAAATGTTGCTTCTAAAATCATCCTTGTCTCACATTTATTTTTCAAGTGTTATCTCAGCATGGAGTTACGGTAGAAAATAGGATTTTGAAGATCATTTACAATACTCATGCACACTCCTTTGAATATCTTCATACTCCTTGGTTCTAAGTTTCTTCTTCTTACTTTATAGCTCTATGATTTGGGTCTCTCCACATAAATAGTTTCTAAGTACCTTAAGGAAGACTAGTTGAAATTATTTAGTGTATAAATATGACTATACGTTTTTTGAATATTTTGAGAAGAACTATATATATTTTCATTGGTGTATACTATAGTATAAGATCGCCTTTTTAAGAGAAAATTTTGGATCTTCAGACGATAGACTTTTGAATAAAGATACATACCTCTAAAGGAATACTTGAATGTTACTTAGCATTTACTACTATAATTTTATTTATATAAACAAAATAGTTAGATTTGTTTTTGTGGGGAAAAAAACCCAATTGATAAGTGCTCTACAAGATTTGTTTACAATTTTTTTTTCTTTCACGTTAATTTTTTTTTTTTGGAAGGTAATCACCTTGCATTTAGTCATATGATTTTTTTCTTTTGGTCCTATTAGTGTTGAATTACATATAATGGTGGATATTTTATATCCATTAGTTGTAAGGTTTCACTATTAATTTTTGCATGCATGGCTTCCTGTTTGTTCTAAACTGAAGATATGTTCAATTGGTGGCACTTCAATTCTGGTTTTTAAATGCAATGATAATATAATATAGAACCCCTACTAAATTTTTATTTAAAAAAGTTTTCATAGTTGCATTAATATTTGGTTAAATTGTTTTTTTTTGAGTGAATTGTGTTTTTTATCCATTTTAGATATGGTAGTGTCGTGTTGATGTAAACAAATTGATGAATGTAGTCGAACAATTGTTTATGATTTTTGCATGTTGGTTTTTTCTTACATCATTTGTATTTTGTTATCAATAAAAAAAATCTACATATTTTGTTATCAATAAAAAAAATCTACAAGGTTGTTTGGTTGGTGGAATTTTTCATATAATTCTAAACCACAACGAGATCTTTAAAACCATGTTAGAATTCTAGTTACTAAAAAGTTTATGGTTGCATCATCTAGTTACAAAGAAGTTTATGGGTACATCATTGCAATGTTAAAAATAAAATCTTGTTCTTTTTTTTTTCCAAATATTCCTTTAAAAATATAAATATTGTAGTAACACTTAGACATCCATTATAGCACTAAATCTCTCCCAAATCATTAGCTTTTTTAAAACTTATATTTCATACTTTGATTTCTAGGAATCTATATCACTTAACACAAGTATACTTTTGTTGGGAAACTTTAGAAATGTGACCGAACAAATGTGATAATCCATGTTAAGAATCTCCCAAATCATTAGCTTTTTTAAAACTTATATTTCATACTTTGATTTCTAGGAATCTATATCACTTAACACAAGTATACTTTTGTTGGGAAACTTTAGAAATGTGACCGAACAAATGTGATAATCCATGTTAAGAATATTTTTTTTAATGTAATAATTTTCAAGCTTTTATACAATTTAAATTTAATATATTTTATATTTAATATTTATTTTAAAATTTATATAAACATTACTGTATCTAAGATCAAAAGTAGAAATATGTATGATTGCTTGTAAGGGTTGTACAAGATGAGGCACAACATTACAGTTTAAAAAATTGAACCAAATTATATAATATTTATATAATTTTGGTTAAATTTTTTAAAGTGTAATGTTGTGCCTCATCTGGTACAACCTTTACATCTAATCATACATATTTCTACTTTTGATCTTATTTATAATAATGTTTATATAAGATTTAAAATAAATATAAATATAAAATATATTAAATTTACAAAATATATTAAATTTAAATTGTATATAAATTTGAAAATTATTATATTAAAAAAAACATAATAAATATACATTAACTATATCATATTTAATAAAATTGTTATTAAAAAATAGTTTGTAAATTTATGAAAAAATTATGAAAGGGTGATTTTCTAAACCTTTTAAGAAACAAAATCGTTGATAATGTTAAATATCAAATCAATTTATCATAAGTAAATGGATCCTTACTATGGTTGTTGACCTTTTCTTTACAAAAATGGTTCTTCATCCTTTCTTTCATTACTCCGTGTGATGTCATGTACGACATTATAGTTATTTTTTCAAATTATTATTTTTTATATACTTGGGTAATATGATTATCATTCATATGTAATGAACGTCTAGTATATTGTATTAAATAATTTATTTATTATATTATTGATAAATATAAAAAAAATATTTTTTTATTTTTTAATTAATAATAATAATTTAATTTAATATTTAAAATTTAATTTTACCATAGATATTAACAAATATGGATTTTTTTTTTTGACAAATATGAAAACTTTTTTTTTAAGAAAAGATATTTGTTAGACTTTTCAAAATGGATGTTTGGTTTTAAATGTATTTTAATCATTCTAGATCCATCTTAGTTTTATTAAGCATTGATAGGGATGAAATTTCTCAAAGTGAAAACTTCTTTTAGAGTGTAAAATTTGAGGAAATGTTTACACCTCGATAGATTTGRTACATCTGGATGCTTGATAGATCCACAATTAAGATGGTTTTAGGCTAGTTAAGATACATTTAAATCCAAACATCCATTTTAAAAGGTATAACAAATACATTTTCATAAAAAAAGAGTTTCATATTTTTCAATATCTATAATAAAATCTAATTTAAAATATTAAATTAAATTATTATCTATATGGGAATTTCCTTACGTGGGACTCAGTGCAATCCTAGGGAAAGAGAGGCCATGGTATGTGTTATCTATGCAAAAACGATGTTGAATAAAATAGTCATTTATCCCTCCACTGTTTGTATACTTCACAGATTTGTATGGAGATTGGATACGACCTCGGTTTAAACTGAGTTTGGAAAAAGGATTATGTGGTCTTATGCTTCCAAGACGTTTTTGAGAGTACACCATTAAAATCCTTGTGGGTTTTTATCATACTAGAATCTTGGGTTATATGGTTGGCCCCAAATGCATGAATATTTAAAGGAAAAGTCACATCCACATTCAAGATTTCTCAACACTCTATATCTTTGTTGGTGAGCTACAATCCATATAAGAAAACTAAAAAGGTACGAACTATAGGTAAGGTCGGGATCAATAAACAACAACCATGGGGATATTTCGATGGTGCTTGCTAAGAGGGTAAATGTAGAGTTGGTTTTTGTTGGGTTGTTATATTATTTGTAGTGAAAGAACAATCAATCGTTTGGATATTTGAGGACGATTGATTGGGTGATAAATCGACTAACGATTCAAGTCAAGTTGATGATCAAGTCTATTGATGATTACAGTTGCGTGAGACATCCTCCATGAAACAGATTGAGTAAGTCGGCCTGAGAGAAAGACCATGAGTTGGTTGTGCCCATGAGTTGGGTGTGTGGTTCCTCTCTGAGATGGAGAAGGAACATTGTGTGCCCCTGTGTGGGGTGACGAAGCCCATGAGTTGGGTGTGTGGTTCCTCTCTGAGACATATATGGAATGTTTTGTACCCCTTTGAGGGGTGAAGGAGCCCATGTGCTGGGTTTATTGTTATCGTCTGTGCAAAGAGTTGAGATGATACTCCATATGATTCTCTTATGTAATGTAGTGAGAAATAAGATCTTTTGAGTTGGACGTTCCTATGGCTGATCATAAGTGAACATGTGGAAAATCCCATGAGTTGGGTCCATCGTTTTGAGACAAAGATGAAACAATGTATTAGTCTCCTTTATGCAGAGAGTTGAGATGATGTGATACTCCAGATGATTCTCCTATGTAACTCAGTGAGAAAGAAGATCTACTGAGTTGGGCGTGCCTGTGGATGAGCATAGGTGAACATGATCTTAGTGGTTGAGCACTAGTGAGTGTGGTTATCCTATGAGACGTAGTGAGATAGAGATGTGGATATCCCTGTGGTTGAGCACAGATGGATGTTCCCTTAGTGGTTTAGCACTAGTGGGTGTATGAGATCCATTGTTATATTGTCCAAGAGTCAGACTTACATGTAACCCTATTTGTGATGTAAAGGGTACAGGTCGGCCCCACCATAATGTAAAACATAATTAATGTAAAATATAATTAATATGGTAATTATTAATTATATTTTGAGTTATTGAGGTCGGCCCTATTGTGCCAATAGACACATAATTTGATGTGATAAGTCTTATGTAAATAAAGGTGAATCCCCATTGAGGAAACACACTTATCATTGTGTCATCTCATGATTTCAGAAGTTGTGGTCTGAAATTATGAGAATTACAACACCCTCTTGTGTGCTAGGTTTGGTGATGGTGTGGGAGGTATTTATCTTGAAGAATATAGCAAAGGATTGGTTGGATTTTCTTCCCTGGTTGAGAATCATTTCCCAAGATACTTCTTGTGTTCTTGTGCATTTTTATTCTTCTTGTGATGTTGGTTTTCTCTAATAGTTATGGTTCAATTAAAAGCTAAACAAAAAAATTAAAGTAAATCCATGAGCCATAGCTCATTGAAAATTCAACATGGTATTAGAGAAGGTCCTGAAAATGACCATATCCACATCAGATATGGAAGGCTATGGGGGATTGAGCTGCCAAGTACCCCATTGTTGTTGCAAAGGGAAGAGGATCGAACCTGACCTATATTTAAACTATTGTAAAGGTTGAGGCCAGGAGGTTCAGCATGTTGTTGGATGAATAGAACAACAACTGAGGAGGGTCGACTATCCAAATAAGGCGTCTGCARGCCTATAAAGGTTGTCACAATAACAACCTAACAGAAGATCTGTAATGAGGAGAGGAGACAGACCCCTTCTGAGGTGAAAATTAAGGCTTCTAAAACCATAAAGAAAATTTCAGTTTGTGAGGGAGCCATCATTTGACAGTCCCGAGGCTAATTCATTAACAAATATGAGGTACATATCTGAGTAGTGTTAAGAGGAAATTCTGGGAATATTTTTTTAGGTTTATTTGAGTGCCATTACATGTATGTGACAAACAAGGAAATGAGGGTTGTCATCACAACAAATCTAAACTCCTAAAAAAAGATGACTTAAAACCAAAACATGACATGTGTGAGTAAATTTTGTAGCAGAATTCTAAACAACAGACTCATAATGAAGAAGGACCAAACCTTTCTGAGGTAAAATCTGAGGTTGTTTCAACCCAGAACTAATATAGTATTAGACTTAAAATTACATACCTATGGAATCTAACAACTGAGGCAGTAATCGACCTAAATATAATGTCTCAGGTAGCAAGCAAAGTACAGATCCAAGTTGCTATTGGAAACAATATTATCACAAGTCTGAAGTGACTTTATGATAGTTTTGAAGAAAACTCAAATGATAAAATTCCATAGGTTGTGATGAAGGATAAATTAAAGGGAAGATCTGAGACAAGTATAAGGACTGTTTTGAAGTAAACCTATGCTGATTTTAAATCTTTTTCAGATCTGGTACATGAGTAATTTTTGGTGAACCACAGGGGTAACATTTACTTTCAAATGAAGAATTCAGATCTATCTTGGAAAATATTTTAACTCATCAAGGAAGCAGAGTATAATGTGGCTACAGGGGAAAATAAGGCTATGGAAAACAAAGCGAGGAATGCCATTGCTCATCATGACATTGACAAACAAGAAAATATTCATTGGTGCACACTCTCATGTATGCACTTGTATACATTATTTTCTTCATTGTTATAAGGGTACTTGCAGGAGGAAGGAATCCTTGATGAAAATATGGATCTAGAGGAATATCAGTGCATTCAAAGGAAAAACACACTCAAAGTGAAGACTCCAGGTTTGATTTTTTTAAATTATCATGCCTCTAACCTTCATTTATAAGGTTTCTACATTACATGAAGGTGTTGTAGCTATGACAACAATTCTTAAAATCTTGTGATTCTAGAGATGTACTCATGAATCTCCTCTAGGACATATTCCTGTATTGTTTCCTTGCATTTGTTTTCATGTTCCAGGAAGGTTAACAACAAATGAAGATGTTTATCCTTTAAACTTAAAATGAAGTCACTTGACTTAGAAGGAGTCAAACTAATTGAGAAAGAGAGACAATACCTTCTTCCTCTCCAGGTAGTCTAGAGGGAGAGAGCCATTGATACAATTGATCTAGTTGTTCTAGTTGATATTCCCAAGGACTTTGCAGTAGACCATAAAAGGCCTGCCTAAGCTTGAAAAACTCTACAAGAGGAAGAGAGACATGCAACTGATGGAAGTGTCAAAAAATACAAAAAAAGATTGTAGTCATAGGATTATCATAAGCAGAGGGAGTGAACTATGATGAGACATATTGATCCAGTAGCCCGATGCACTTCCATCTATACTACCATCCATAAGTTGAAAACTACATCGAATGGATGTAAAGGAATCCTTTCTCAATGGTTATATTGAGGAAGAAGTTTACATTAAGTAGCCAGAGGGATTCATGATATATGATGAGAAATATCATGTGTACAGGTTAAAGAAAGCCCTGTATGGACTAAAGCAGACACCTCGTTCTTGGTACAATAATATGGATGGATTATTGATCATTTTGGGCTTCAACAAGAGTGTTACTAATTCAAACCTATATTATTACTTTTTGGTGATGAGAGCCTGATTTTGGCGACTTATTCAGAAATCCTTGTTGTTGGATACAAGTAAGCCTTGACTTCTAAGTTCGAGATGAAGGATCTGGGTATGTTACACTACTTCTTGAGACAAGAAGTATGATAGAGGACCAATGATAATTTTTCGGAGTCAAGGAAAATATATCATGGGGATATTAAAGAAGTTCAGTGTAACATAATAAAAATCCATACATCAATGGTGATACATTTGAAGAAAATGAATGATGATGATGATTCAAACAAGATTGATCCACAACTGATGGGATCACTAATGTATATGGTTAACACCATAACTGATTCATGCTATGCAGTGAATGTACTTCATCAATTCATGAGCCAGTCGAGATAGACACACGAGATAGTAGTAAAACATGTATTGAGATATATATGAGGCACATTTGGAAATGGCCTGAGATATGCCTCCAGTATGGACTTGAGTTTGTAGGGATATGCCAATATAGATTAGGCAGAGAGTATAGTGGATTGGAAGAGCACATCCAGTTGTTGTTTTTTTTCGTGGGGTTTACCATGGTTTCCCAGTGTAGCGTGAAACATAGATAATTTGCCTTGAGTACCGCATAAGCAGAGAATATATAAATGAGTATGGAAGTTCATGAAGAAGTGTGGCTTTGCAAGCCTCTGACGGATTTATTTGATCATGAGATGGATTCTATTATTATAACCAGAGTTGTGTGAATCTCTTTGAGAACCCTGTGTTCAAAACATGTTGAGATAAAATAGCATTATATCAGAGACATGGTGCAGATGAAAGTAGTACACATGAAATACCTTCCTACACATGAGAAGATAGCAGATATCTTCACCAAACTGCTTGCCAATATGAATTTCGAGTACTTCCGTGAGAAACTGAATTGGTGGAGAATACCTCTCTAGTTGAGAGGGAGTTTTGATGACTACAACAAAGACAAAATTCGAGTACTTCCATGCGAGACTTGGGATGATGGACAATGCCTCCCTATATGAGAGGGAGTGTTGATGATTACAGCTGCATGAGACATCCTCTAGGACACAAACTGAGTAAGTCGATATGAGATAATTCCCATGAGTTGGGTGTGTGGTTCCTCTCTAAGATAGAGAAGGAATGTTGTGTGCCCCTGTGTGGGATGAGGAAGCCCATGAGTTGGGTGTTCGCATGAGTTGGGTGTGTGGTTCCTATCTGAGACAAAGATGGGATGTTGCGTACCCCTATGAGGGGTGAAGGATCCCATGTGATGGGTTTATTTTTCTCCTATGCATAGAAAGCTAAGATGATACTCCTGTGTAGTGAAGTGAGAAAGAAGATATGTTGATTTGAATGTGTCTGTGGCTGAGCACAGGTGAATGTGTGGAAAATCTCATGATTTGGGTGAATCGTTTTGAGAAAGATATGAAACAATGTATTAGCCTCCTCTATGCAAAGAGTTGAGATGATTTGATACTCCATATGATTCTCCTGTGTAATGTAGTGAGAAAGAAGATATATTGAGTTGGACATGCATGTGGCTGAGAACATGTGAACATGATCCTAGTGGTTGAGCACTAGTGAGTGTGGTTCTCCTGTGAGACACAATGAGATAGAGATGTGGAAATCCCTGTGGTTGAGAACAAATGGATGTGCCCCTAGTGCCTGAGCACTAGTGGGTGTATGAGATCCCTTGCTATATTTTCCAAGAGTTATACTTACTTGTAACCCTAGGTGCCAACATAATGTAAAAGATAATTAATATGGTAATTATTAATTGTATTTTTAGTTATTAAAGTCGGCCCTATTGTGCCAATAGAAACATCATTTGATGTGATAAGTCTTATATAAATAAAGGTGAATTCTCATTGAGGAAAAACACTTATCATTGTGTCATCTTATGATTTCAGAAGTTGTGGACTAAAATTATGAGAATTACAACACTCTCTTTTGTGCTAGGTTTGGTGATAGTGTGGGAGGTCTTTCTCTTGAAGAATATAGCAAAGGATTGGTTGGGTTTTATTCCCTTGTTGAGAAGGGTTTCCCAAGATACTTATTGTGTTCTTGTGCATGGTTATTCTTCTTGTGATGTTGGGTTGATGCAGTAGTTATGGTTCAAGTAAAAACTAAAATTATTTTTTAAAGTAAATCCATGAGCCATAGCTCATTGAAAATTCAACAAATTTGAAGGTCAAACTCATTGATTGGAAATTATAAGGTTGAAGTGGTCAATCGAGAAGGTATAAAGGTCAATCGATAGGAGATCAAGTTCCATTCAACTAGAAACAAGTGGAGGCCAACTGGGTAGTCAATTGTCACAGAATCCCAAGATTCATGGGATTGCAACCAATAATCTGTGTGGATATGAAACCATTTTTTGGTGTCATGGTTTAGGATTTTTCATGTTGTAAAGTATATAAATAAGGTGTGTTGTAACTGTAATAAGTTGATGTTGCTAGTAGTTGCAAGAAGAATTAGCTACAAGTTTTTTCATGTGTAAATGATGACGATTATGTCTTAGTTGTAGACCAAGGTCAGTCTTGTAACTCTTTATTCTATGAATGAATAAGGAAACAACAGAGAGGGAGACAATCAAGGAATGTTGGTCTTCTCGGTTAAGGGTTTCTTGGGTAAAATATCTTTGTATTGTATGTTTTCGTCCTTTATTCCATCTTAAATATGTCTTATCTTTCTTGGTTGGTTTATTTGAGTGTTATTTCCTCTACATATACTATCAAAATTGCTTTGATACATGTGGTATCAAAGAAAGGTTAAGCAAATATTTGTTGGGTGTGGGTTATATTATTTGAAAAAATGATCCCATTTATTGTACATTGATATGGGAAAAAAGGGGGCCTAAGAGGTGCTTAACACCCCCTACTTGGGAGGGTTGCGGGGGTTCAGGGGTGGGATCCTCCAAGAAAAAAAAATTGGTTCATTTTTGGCGATTTTTTGAGCTCATTTTTGGCACATGGTTTTCGCCAATGGTTTTCTAATTCAGGTTGAGTTAGGGTCATTGACTAGGGTTTTGGATGTTGCATCCCGCGGGATAATATATGTATATTGTATTGTAAAAAATGAATATGATGAATCAATAATATTAGAGGTGTGACTCTAAATAGGTTGTTTGTTTTCCCAGTTTGTGTTTCCAAGGTAAAAATCTATGTGTATTATGTGTGTGTGCCATTGTATCTTTTTTGTTTTCATTAAGAATCTATTTGTAGTAATTTATTGTACAAGGTGAAGATCTACATTTGGTATCACATTAATTTTTGGCTTGAGGGAAATGCTTTTGTGGTCATGGGTTCAACTCATATTTGTGATAATCCATGTTACAGTGGGATATCTACGACATTAATTCTTTAGGCAAAAATAAATGGCAAACAATTCGAAAATAGAGATCGAGAAATTTAATGGGAAAAGTTTTGAGCCATGGAAGATCAATATGGAAGATCTGTCGGTAGAAAAAGATCAGTGGATCATGATGGATGCAGGTGTTGCACCTACAAGAATGTCAACATAAGAATGGAAAAAGTTGGATCAGAAGGTGAAGAGCACAATCCATTTGTGTATCTCAGATTCATTATTACTGAATGTGTCAAGGGAAGCTACATCCAATAAATTATGGGATAAGTTGTGGACGTTTTATTAGTATAAGTCCTTCGAAAATAAACTATTCCCCTGGAAGGTGTATAACATAAGGATGAAATATGGACACTTGATGAAAGAGAATATGAACGGATATTGTCTTGCATTATTCAATTTTTTTATGAATACAAATGTATAAGTTTATTTTTCTCTTTACCATATTCCTGGAACAATTTGGTTGTGGCCATAGGTAGTAATACAACTAATTTAAATTTTGATGATGTGGTCTCATCCTTGTTGTCAAAGGATATGAGGAAGAAGAACATGGAAGGACAAAGAGAAGATGCATTATTTGCAAGAGAATGCTCCCATGAAAGAAATATATCTAACTCCTCAAGTGGGGGATTTGAATCTAAGGGAAGATATAAATATATTGGAAAGTTTGTAAAGGTGTGTTGTGTTGGATCATGTTGTCATTGATGTCAAATGATTGATGGAAAATGATTGATGTAAAATAATTGATTTCAAAGGATTGAGTGATTGATTGATTGATGATTGATGTCAAAGGATTGATTTCAAAGGAACAATGTCTTGTCATAACATACTGATGTAATATGTATTATCCTTGATGTGAATGGAATGATGTCAAGTGGAATCATAGTCATATGATGTTGCATAGATGAATATGGATTGATGTGTTATCATTGATTTTTTGATGCATTCATGTATTGATTGTTGGATCATGTGATCATGCATGGAATCAATGACAAAGAGACAATTTCATAGTGATATATTGCCATAGTGATATGTTGATGTAAATATGAATCCTTATTATATTGAAAGGAAGTAAAAACATATGAACTCTAAAGTGGTCACCTTATGGTGAAACCCATCATGGGAAGATGCTTTATGGATGTGTTATCCTATAAGTATGGTTAGGGAACCCATGCTTAATTTTGGAATAATGAGATGAAGATTAGTGAATTTGTCAGTGAAACTATCCTAGATGGATAGTGCTTGTCATGCCATTTCCGGTGGTATGTGGAATGCCACATAATACCTCATGGTTTGAGAGTTATGTCCTTACGAAGTTTAAGGACCCTCACTTGTTGGCTTGAAGCCCCAAAAGGTCAAAGAAGTCAAAGTTCTTGCAAAGAAGGAGGATTATTTAAATAATAAAGTGAAGTAACAAAGTCAAGGAAGATTATTTAAATAATAAAGTAAATGGAGAAATTTCTAATTATGGAAAGTGGTTAACCTTAAAAAGAGGAAAATTGATTAAGTGGCCAAGTGGCTATTGGATACATGGACAAGTGGAAAATTAGGAAAAGTTGGACATAAGTGACAATCTGGACAAAGTGACCTAGAAGACACTTCTAAGGAACTACTTGGAAAGTATAAATAAGAGGCAAGGGTCTCTTGTGAACATAACCTCTTGAGCATATCTTGAAGATCTATTCTGAGAGAGAGAGTGGTTGGAGGATCTCATGGATGCATCAAAGTTTTTGTAAGTCTGAGATATTGACGGTGAAAGTTTCAGAAGTTCAAATAGCCTAGTTTCTAAAGGAGTATGCAAGAAACAATGGACCATAGAGAGTACATATGTGGGATGCAGTGAGCCATAGTGCGTACCTACATAGGATGAAGGAAGACATACTTCATACAATCGATGGACGTCATGAAGAATTGAGTGTGATTTGGTGCCAATTTCTTGACGGCTGAAGAAAGTTTTAGATCTGCATTCTATGGGCTTAGTTGTCCCATAGAAACTCTGGTATGGTTACATAGTTGTCTTGATGGATACTCTTGCATATTGTATGGTGAATTTTTGAATCATTCTTGGTATGGCTATTTTGATTTGGTTTGTGTTGGTTGATAGAGTGAGAAACACTCTTATGTTTCAATACTGATATGATTTCCATAGTACATTGATTACTTATGTTTGAGTAGAATTCATATTGTATGGTTGAGGATCATGACTAAGTTGTTGAAGAGAATGGATGTGTTGTTATTTATTATGGTTTAGATTGGACAGTGAAAGACATAAGCGAATGTGGTTGAAGGTTGCATAGGATCTGAGTTTGTCATAAACAGAAAACCTTAAGTAACGCAGAAGTCATATGCAGGTTGTAGTACAAACAAGCCACGTACATATGCATGTTGCACTACTGACAAGTCGCGTACCTATTGACATATTGGTATCTCTTGAGGATTGGTGTCTCTCCTCAGTTGGTGCTAAGTTGTGTAAGTTGAGTCTTTCATTATAGAGTTGTTGCTATTGTGGAGTTGTAACTCTATTCAGTGTTTGTTGATAACCCAAGGATTGAAGTCCATAATAAAAATAAAATTGTGTGTACATCTTGTGTTCATTGTGTTAATTTTGGTGATGACTTGTTGATGATATATGTTGTTGTTATATGTTCCTGATGTATGTTCACATTTGACTGGTTATAAATGATAGTAATAAGTGATGAATAAATGGTGATTTCTAACTAAGGAGTTTTGTGAAGGAGAAGTTTTCAAAATATCCCCACACTCATTCAACCACCCCCCTCTAAGTGTGGTCAATGTGTCAAACAATTGGTATCAGAGCGAGGCCTTCACTATAATCCTTAACAAGCTCGGAGGAGATCCATAGACATAGAAATGGATGATGAAGCTTCATTCCTTGATGAGAAAAATTATTCTACATGGAGAATAGAAATGAAAGTGCACTTGAAGGAAATGGGAGCAGGTATTTGGAAGGAAGCTATTGGTGTATCAGTTCCTTTGAAGAACAAGTCAAAGTTTCCAACTCAAAGCCAAGAAAAGAAKAATGATGCATTGGCTCTCAAGACAATTCTTAGTGGATTCTCAATTTCTATCAAAGAGAGCATGGGACAATGCACTACTGCAAAGGATCTATGGCTAAAGCTAGAGGAGACAYACCAAAGAAAGGAGGAAGATATTGAAGACAACTCCATCAAGAACAATGAAGGTAAAGAATCTCCAAAATCCTCTATTTGCAATGATTCTAAATATGATGATGTTGGAAGACCTTGAAGACAATATCAATGAAGGTAAAGAATCTCCAAAAACCCCCGTTTGCCATATTTCAAAATGTGATCATGTTGAATATTTCTCTACAAGGGAAGAAGAAAACCTAGAGATAGTATGTGTAGAGTTAGATAATGGTTACCCCATGGAAAAGGTAGAAGAAGAACTATCCGAGCTGAAAAGGAAATTTGAATGGGGTCTATATGAATACAACTATGACCATTTCTACATAGAATATAGCTATCTTTCTGATAACACTAAAATGTTTCTTAGAAAGAATCAAAGTCATATATTGAAGTTAAAGGAAATGCTCAAGGAACAAGAAGAAAGTAAAAAATTTCTATTAGAAGAAAAAGAAGAAGAGATCAAAAGACTAAAGAATGAAATAAAAGAAAATAAGAAGGTAGATGATGAGATTAGAAAAAGTCTCGAATTTAATATCCAGCTCAAGACCCAAATTGAAGAATCCAAAAGAATAGAGGAACTATTAAAGAATCAAGTAATTGAAAAGGAAGATTCGTGTCATAAGTTGGAAGATGAAGTTGTTGATCTTATAAAGAAAGTAGAGAAGTCAAAAAAATTCTTGAATAGATCAACAATCTTGAATGAGATCTTGGATAGTCCAATATTACCAAATGATAATTTGGGTCTTGGATACAAGAAAGAAGCTACACATGTTGAAGCAAGCATCTCAAAGAAGCATGAGGTAAGTCCCTCACTCTCAAAGGATGGAAATAATGTTGTAAGTCATCCATATACACAAGGAAAGGAAAGGACAAAGAAAGGAGAACATCAAGAAGCCATATTTACATCTCAAAGAAAATTCAAGACAAATTGAAGATGGACACCAAAGAAAAGGTATGAAAATGTTTTTCATGGTCATTGTTACTCATGTAATGAATATGGTCACAAAGCTTTGGAGTGTTGATTGTATGCAAGGAGAGATAATGAAAGATTTCATAGCACCTTAAGATGTTGGAGATGCAATCAAGTAGGATACATTGTTGCTCACTATCACATCATGATATGCTACAACTATAGTGGATTTGGTCACAAATCCTAGGATTGTTGGAACACAAGAAGAAAGTCCATGATGAGGAATTCATATAGCATGACTAGAAGAAGGCATGAAGTTGGGAAGGAAGAAATTTTTGAAAAGATAGAATCTCAGAGATCAAGTTCTGAGAAGCAAGGACACCTTCATAAGTGGATAAAGAAGACTAAACAACCAAAGAAGAATGGAAGCCTTAAGAGATGCTCAAACTTGTCATCTTTAGAAGCATACATGATTTACAATAGTAACAGTCACATACATACGTGAGAATACCTATGAATAGGTCTCCTACATACGTGAGATGTATGTGCACCAGGCCGCATATCTATGGTAAAGCCTTGGGAAAAAGGCTATGCATAAAGTTGCAGCATGGTATGATGGTATAACTCTGTGTTGCAGGGTCTAACATGGTTTGTTGCAAGGTATCACATTATTTGTTGCAAGTTTTCATGATTACATATTGGCATAAATTATTGATGTATGTATGGTGGTGACATATGGTTGAGTATTGAAAGATTATCTTGGATGCATGGTACTAACCGTAGAGTGTGGATTGGGACATTTTTTCTTTTGAAGAACAATGTTGGTTGTGACAGTGAAGAAATGGCACTTTGGTTATGAGATTTATCATGATGATGCTAGTTAGAGATGTCATTAATCTATTGAGGCACACTTCTAGTACTTTTTGGATCTTAGTATTTTATGTAGTGAATGGAGGTTGAAGCCGATCGATTGGGGTACATGGATGGTACATATTTGAGCTTCATTGATATATATTATGATGTATTATTGGAAGAATATTTGTTGGATATCTTGGTGCATGCATTTGGCATATGTATGGACTACATATTGGGACTTGTAGTTGATGAGTTGATGAGGTGGTCATGTTGTACATCATTGATGAGTCATAGATGCATGTTTGGTACAAATTTGGTACATTGTTTGAGGCACTTACTAGCAATATGATTGGCACGTGGTCTATGGTTGATATGGAATTCATATATGAGGACACATCTTGATTGTAGTTCATCTTGTTGTGGTATTGGTGCATGGTTGATGCACTTTCTTAGTACAGATGGTGATACATGTTTAGTGCAAGTTGATACACTCATGGATGGTATATGTATGTGGATTATAGTACTTGGCTAAAGTACACCTTTGGTATTAATTTTTTTAGCATATAATTCGGTACATGATATATGAGATGATATAGTTGAGACACTTGATTGAGACGCATGGTTATGCCACCTAGTTCATGGTGGAGGCATATCATGAGTGATATGAAACTTTTTTGTGGCACATGGTTGGCATGATGGTAGACGCATATGGTTGATAAACTCCATTGATGATATCTTATGGTATATTTTATGGTATTTATGTACATGGTTGATGTACATGGGTGTTGTGCATGGTTGGCACACAATTTGGCACAAGATGTACTTGGTTGATGTTTCGTTCATGATTCTGCATTTCATTGTTGACATATCTTTTGATTCATGAGGTATGGTATGAAATGAGTTTGATGCATGGGTAGGTCCAAGGATCGTCATAGAAAGAGTGGTTGATCTATGTTCCGATTGAGAAGTAGCATTTGCAGTAGAAGCATATTTCAGTGGTAGCATATTGTTCATATTGCAGAAAGGATAGGGGGATACATACCCATAGGGGGAGTCATTCTTCTTCCCATGATTCCATGAGGAGAGATTTATTAGATGCAAAGATAAATACCTGGAAAAAGATCCACATACTTGAATAAAGAGCACATAAACATGATTCCAGGGGGAGCATTGATCACAATGATGCATGCATGGTTCCAAGGGAAGCATGAGCTATATGTTTTCATCATAACATCACAGTGATATCACTTGCTAAAAAAGTAGAGATTATTCAGAGGAAGATCAAGGCATCCAGACAGGGGGAGCAACCTCAAGGAGAGTTCAGACAGGGGAAGAAGCCACAAGAAGAGAACTACTCTTTTCCATTGATGTCAAAGGGGGAGAGATAGTCACATTGATGTGATTGAGATGACTATTAATCTAGAGAAATGCCTTGTCTACATGTTTCCATCAATAATTGCCATTGACATTAATGTTGGTATTTCCATCAATGCCAAAGGGGGATATTGTTGGATCATGTTCTCATTGATGTCAAATGATTGATGCCAAATAATTGATTTCAAAGGATTGAGTCATTCATTGGTTGATGATTGATGTCAAAGGAAAAATGTATTGTCATAGCATACTGATGTAATATGTATTATCCTTGATGTGAATGGAATGATGTCAAGTGGAATCATATTCATATGATGTTGCATATATGAATATCGATTGATGTGTTATAATTGATGGTTTGATGCATTCATGTATTGATTGTTTTATCATGCGATCATGCATGGAATCAATGACAAAGGGACAATGTCATAGCGATATATTATCATAGTGATATATTCATGTAAAGATGACTTATTATTATCTTGATAGGAAGTACAAAAGGATGACCTCTAAAGTGGTCCCCTTATGGTTAAATCCCTCATGGGAATATGCTTTGTAGATGAATTATCCTAGAATTATGGTTAGGGAACCCATGCTTAATTGTGGAATAATGAGATGAAGATCAGTGAATTTGTCAGTGAAAATATCCTAGATGGATAGTGCTTGTCATGCCATTTCTGGTGGCATGTGGAATGTCACATAACTCCTGACGGTTTCAGAGTTATGGCCTTACGAAGTTGAAGGACCCTCACTTGTTGGCTTGAAGCCCTAAAAGGTCAAAGAAGTCAAAGTGATTGCAAAGAAGGAGGATTATTGAAATAATAAATTGAAGTAACAAAGTCAAGGAAGATTATTTAAATAATAAAGTAAATGGATAACTTTCTAATTATGGAAAGTGGTTAACCCGAAAAAGAGGAAAATGGGTTAAGTGGCCAAGTGGCTATTGGATACATGGAAAATTGGAAAATTTTGAAAACCTAGACAGAAGTGACAATATGGACAAAGTGGCTATGTGGACAAAGTGACCTAGAAGATACTTCTAAGGAAGCTACTTGGAAAGTATAAATAAGTGGAAATGGTCTCTTGTGAACATAACCTCTTGAGAATATCTTGAAGATCTATTCTGAGAGAGAGTGGCTAGAGGATCTCATGGATGCATCGAAGTTTCAGTAAGTTTGATATCTTGATGGAGAAAGTTTTGGAAGTTCAGAAACCCTAGTTTCTGAAGGAGTACACGAGAAACAGTGGACCATAGAGCATACATACACGGGATGCAATGAGATAGATCACGTACATACGTGGGTTGAAGGAAGACAAAGCACGTATAGTTGATGGATGTCATGAAGACTTGAGTGTGAGTTGGTGCCAAGTTATTGATAGTTGTAGAAAGTTTTAGATCTGCATTCTATGGGCTCAGATCTTCCATAGAAACTCTGGTATGGTTACATATTTGTCTTGATGGATACTCTTTCATATTGTATGGTGAATTATTGAAGCATTCTTGCTATGGTTGTTGTGATTTGGTTTATTTTGGTTGATAGAGTGAGAAACAATCTTATGTTTTAGTACTGATATGATTTACATAGTACATTAATTACTTATGTTTGAGTAGCATTCATATTGTATGGTTGAGGAGAATGATTAAGTTGTTGGAGAGTATGGATGTGTTGTGATTGATTATGGTTTAGATTGGATAGTGAAAGACATAAGTGAATGTCGATGAAGGCTGCAAAGGATCAGAGTTTGTCATAAAGACAAAACCCTAAGTAACTCAGAAGTCATATGCAGGTTGTAGTACAGACAGGATGCATACATACATGATCGATACTACTGGTATGGCGTGTACATACACATGATGCACTACTTAGAGGTCGCGTACCTATTGACATATTGGTATCTGTTGAGGATTGATGCCTCTTCTCAGTTGGTGTTGAGTTGTGTAAGTTGAGTCTTTCATTATAGAGTTGTTTCTCTTGTGGAGTTGTAACTCTATTTATTTGTTGTTGATAACCCAAGGATTGAAGTCCGTAATAAAAATAAAATTGTACATACATCTTGTGTTCATTATGTTTCTTCTGGTGATGAATTGTTGATGATATATGTTGTTGTTATTGCTAATGTATGTTCACATTTGACTAGTTATAAATGATAGTAATAAGTGATGAATAAATGGTGATTGCTACCTAAGGAGTTTTGTGAAGGATAAGTTTTCAAAATATCCCCACACTCATTCACCCCCCCTCCTCTAAGCATGGTCGGTGTGTCCAACATGTTGGAAAGGTGGAAAAGAGGGGCACTACAAAAAGCAATGTAGATCCAAAAGTGTTGATTGAGGGAAGGGATTTGAAGATGTTCCTTCTACAAAAGAAAAAAACCCCACAGAAGAAGGAGGGTATGTGTACTTGGCTCTTCAATCACACAAGAATATCATGATGCATGACTAGTTGAATTAGGGGCATCCTTTCATAAGACTCCTCATAGGGATTGGTTCTGTGAATATCAAAGGTATGATGGAGGTGATGAATCGACAATCAAAATCATAGGATGAGGAAAATTCAAGTTAAATATCATGGACGGAAGGATTAGACCACTCCCTAATGTTCTACAAATCTCAGGAATGTCCATAAGTTTAATTTCTATAAGAAAAATAGATGTTGCAGGGGTAAAAACAGTGTTTGAAAAATAAACCTACAAGATGGCTCGAGAAGAAATGGTGTTGTTGAAGGGATTTAATATTGGAACTCTTTATAACCTATAGGGAAGAAATATTAGTAATTATTGTAATAGTTCTATTGTTCCTAAGATTGGAGCTAAAGAAGAAAAAAATCCTACAGTCTCTAGAGAAAAGGTTATGTTATGGTATCAAAGTTTGGGGCATATTGGAGAGAAGGGATTTAAAATACTACACGGTAAAGGTATGGTTGAAGGTATGTCTAATTTCTCCTTGGATTTTTATTTATGTTAACATTTTGTATGTGGAAAGAAGAATCAAGTAAGACTCCCCTCTGATGCAACGAGGGTAGATGGAATTTTACGATTGGTCTAAAGTGTTGTGTTTGTACCTCTATCGGTTCCATCACTCGAAAAATATGTGTACTATGTCTCATTTATAGATTACTTCTTTAGGAATACTTGAACATATTTCCTCAGGAAGAAATATGAAGTCTTTGATGGATTTAGAGAGTTTAAGGCTCTTGTGGAGAATCAAATAGAGGCATAATTAAGGTGTTGAGGATGAATAATGGTGGGCATTACTGCGGAAATGAATTCAAATAAATTTGTAAGAAGTATGGTATAGAAAGGCATAAGAATAATCCATATACACCTCAGCATAATAGATTTGCAAAAAGGATGAATAGGACACTAATGGATAAATAAAGGTACATGCTCAGTGGTGTCGGGTTAGGATATGAATTTTGGGCAAAGGTAGTGGGTATTGCATGTTACCTAGTCAATCGATCACCCTCATCAGCACTGGATGAAAATATTCCACATAAGGTATGGATAGGTAAGAAACATTGTCTCACACATCTCAGGGTATTTTTCTATGAGACCTATTTTCACATTCCAAAGGAAAACCTGACTAAGTTAGATAAAAAGTATGAAAAGTGTATCTTTATTGGGTATAAAGATGATCTGAAAGGGTATAATGTTGGATTACTTAGAGGGGGGGTGAATCATTAATAAAGAAATTTAATCCTTTTTCACCATAAAATGCAAGTGTTATATCAATGTAGCATTATCATCCAATAATTGCAGAGTAAATATGTTAGCACTCTGTAATTTGTCCAAGGCTGTGAAGGAAGTCACAGAGGCAACATCAAAACCGCTTCGAGTCAGGGATCTAGCCCTCCGAGACTTAGAGGGGTATCTCTCTGTCAAGTTTATATTTGTTTGAAATAGGATATTAGGCTAGCTATGCAGAATAAGATATGTTCTTGGAGTTTTCTGGTTGAGACAGCAAAAGAAGACCATTAGGCTATGGGGTCCGTGACAAGTTTGAAATTAAACACAGATCTATAAGGTATTTCCATAGGGAAAGGTAATGCAAATGTTGGATCCTTTAGAAATAAAATGATGTAGAGAAGGAACAGACGAGATAATCAACTACAAAAAAAAAAGAATTCAAGAATTTCTTCATTGTAGTATTAGAGGGAAAACATTTAGATTTTTAAAAGCTCGACACAGAGTATAGTGGATAAATTCTGCGCTAAATCTCCCTTTAAAAAACATAAAGGGAGTAACATAATGATAACTGAGAAGGATCACATTCAACAAAGAGATAAAACTTCACCAACGTTAACATGCAGGAATCCTGTGCAAAAGTCCATTTATTTTTGGTTGATCTGACAAAATATTACAGAGAATAGCCTTCTGGGTGCAAGAATCAAAAACCTTTTACATTAAAATCATATTAATAAATAGGAGAGATCCCCCAACAATTTTTGTAAGTCGGATTTAACCGCCTTGGCCAAAAATAACCACAAATCCCCAAAAATCTGGAACTATCCGCCATGAAACACAGGCCAAATTTCTACGAAAAAGAGGTACATGCAAACATCTGTTTATATTTAATTATGAAACCTGGGAAAAACATGAAGGAGGTTATTGTATAAGGGCATGTTTTGGACAAAACCTCCTTCGGTTTCTCCAAATGCACCTCCATCTCACCGAAGCACCTCCCGCAAAATTAGGACTGCAACAGGAAAATGAAAAACTGAAAAAATAGTCCTTGAAGATGGCTTCAATTCTCCCTGCTCATGGAACCTGTGAAAAAAATGAGAGAGGTTTTTATTCTTCATCCTGTTATAGAGAAAAATTTCTCTCAGTTTTTCAAAAATTGATTTATTCTACCCAGAATTCACTTTGCAAGTTAACTGGTCAAAACGCTACGAAAGTGATTTTTTTGGGGGAAGGGTGGTATTCCGGACCCCCCCTGAGGTGGTAAGCGGTTTTACGGGGGGGGGGTCCATTGGTTTGTGGAGAAGACACCTGTCCAAGGGTGGTTTAAGCAAACTACTCCATTCCGGACCCCCCCCCCCTCTCGTTAAACTTCGGATGGCGAGGGGGGGTCTGAAATTTTTAATATCCATTGATTTGTTTTATTTGGGAATGTGATGTTTACGGGTGGGTAGGACTTAGGATAGGTTTAGTTTTTATGTTTTTTACTTTTTGTTTCTTTTTAATATTTTTTATTTTGTTTACGTGTTTGTTATTTTGTTTTGTTTTATTATAATTTGTTWTAATTTTTTAWKTTTTGTWTATTTTTATTTTTGTTTTATATGTTTTTATTTWTATTTTTAATTGTTTTTMTTTTTGTATTATWCAATGGGTTTTTATATTAATTWATTTTATTTTAATKTTTAACACTAAACTAGATTAACCAAACTAACTTAATTATYAATTAACTAAWTTACTTATTAATTAATTAATTAATGGATTATTTAACTAGTCTAGCCTATCTTAATTAAACTAATTATACTAAATTTTATTACTAACATTATTAACCTATTGAGTTTCTTTTTAACCTAAGTTTGGTTTATGCATGGATGGGTGGTCGAGCGGGATGTAGTCGACTGGACAAAAGGATAAGGGAGTGAGGGTGCAACGTGGATGAAGGATGTAGCATGGCGATGGAGGATCGGGCGAAATGGATGGAGGGGAAAAAGGGATCAACCGAGCCATACTTCAACATCATGAGAGAAATGCCAAATCAAAATTCAAAGAATCGAGTTACCTATAATTATAGGATCCTAACATAGGCTCCACCTGGGGATGGCAGCTTCTTTCAGGAGGTGTCAAGAACCACAGACCTCTGAACATGCAGACCGATGCTTTATCCATTGGGCTGATCCCAAAATCTTATTCTGCAACCTGTACCTGTTTTGATATTGAAATTGAAACCAAATTAAAATGAACACTATTGAAAAATAGATGCTCAGAATGTTGAGCTTATTCACTTTTTCCTACCTACCCTATGCTACTAATAATTTTTTCATTCTAAATGATACAATAATGCCAATGTAGCCAGTCAAGTAACTTCTCTAACAACTCTTCTCTTTCAATGTTTTCAAACAATATCAGAAATAGAACTTGCATAGGCATCATGAAATGCTTCCCATATTGATCTTCATCACAAGGGGCTTGATAAACACGACACATAAAAGAAATACTGAGAATGCATTGTGGCTCTGTGATGAACAATTTCTCCATATAAATAGCCACCAGATCAAGATAGACTTGACCTATTACTCGATATTCAAATTTAACCAACTCAAATTCATGATTTGATGTTGTAGTTGTGATATGTGCATCCTCATGCACTTCCTGACATGGCTGCAAATTTTTTGATGGGTTCTGA
The DNA here is from genome assembly GCA_010110895.2 of Picea sitchensis. Taxonomy (NCBI): domain Eukaryota; kingdom Viridiplantae; phylum Streptophyta; class Pinopsida; order Pinales; family Pinaceae; genus Picea; species Picea sitchensis. The sequence continues at coordinate 115,576 of SNQJ01S0025028.1, forward strand.
AGTGATGCTTCTACTGAACACACCCCTGTAGCTGACTGTCTGATCATATCCATATCATAACTATTTTTGAAATCATTGGGGGTAACTAAAAACTAACTGTGAAAACACACATTATCCATAATATCAGTTATAGGGTCATAAAATGTTTTAGATAATGGTGGCATTGGCTCTACTGGTGCTTGTTGTCTTACAGTGTGACTTTCAACTAGGATCTGACCAAGATTTCCCCTCAAAATTTGAAATGAATTAAAGCATAGAGGTAATGAATCAAGATGGATCGGCTTATCACATATTTTGGGATTCATGACTTCATCTGAGGTTTGACCTTCAAAAAGGCTCAAGGGATGCACCTCTGGATCAACTTCTGTGTCATCCTTGTCCTCTTCAACTGATGCATTAGAACATTCCTCTTTATTACTGTTTACAATCTGTTGGCAATGTTTTCTTAGGAGTGAGGCAAAACATAGGGGTAGGCAGTTTGCATTTTCTCGAAAATTTTATGCATCTTCTCTTTTATAGTATTGGCTAGAACATCTATTTTCACTTCTAAAGATGTCATCCATTCATTTTTTGTTCTATATTTTTCTTCTGCCTTTAAATTTTCTTTTATGTTCAGCAAGTTAGCTTCCACATCAACTACAATGTTCTGCATTTCTTCGAGAGTTACAGTGTTCCTCTCTCTTAATTGGAATGCCATCTCAGGATCGAACGCATCTGGGAAATGCAAGTGGGCTGATCCTAGGGGTGGCCTTATATCAAAAGGCATTGCATGATATACCTTATTGAACCTTGTTGAAAACTATTGTACTATTTCCCCTGGCTGTCTTTTCAAATGGTCATACTCTTCTAGGATGAGAAAAAAATTTCTCATGACCACCCATCAATCTAGGAAAGCTTGCACAAACTGATGGAAATTGTTAATGCTTGCAGCTGGGAGATTTTTAAACCGGTTCTTAAATTTACCTTGCAAAGACAGGGCAAACATCCTTATATATACATTGTCAGCTTCAACATCATAAAAGTCAAGGAACTCTTCAAACCTATGGATGTGTTTTTCAGCAGTAATATTGGCATTCTCTCCATCAAACCTGGGCATATTATTGGTGTAATTTGCAGGGAGATCATGGAGAATAGGAGGCAAATATAGGGGTTTGTATCTGTCTAGGATTTTGGCAGGTACATGAGGTGAAGTAAGAGGCTTACAACCATCCGGAGCTTTAGCAAGAGTAGGAGATAAAGTAGGAGGCTTATGTTTCACTAGGACTTCTACAGGTCCATCTGGGATGTGCACAGGTGTATGAGTATGTACATAATCTACAATTGGGGATATAATATCTTGAGGCTCATTAGTTTGCAGATAAAACCAAAGATGTCTTGAATGCAATTTGAGGTTGGGTACCTGGTCTTTCTAGGCTTCTTGGCCATGCTTTAGGTTCTTCCTCCAGTGGAGTCTTTGAGTTGGCATTTTCTGGAGATGATTGGAGTCGCCAGGTGAATGATATCAACCTTGTTGTGTTTGGTCACTGTCCACCATCAGTGATCAGATCTAGAGCTTTGAAGTGTACTACAAGGGAGAGTCCCCAGTATGGTCGCCATTATGTTAGCACTCTGTAATTTGTCCAAGGTTGTGAGGGCAGTCACAGAGGCAACATCAAAACCACTTTGAGTCAGGGATCTAGCCCTCTGAGACTCAGAGAGGGATCTCTTTTTCAAATTTAGATTTGTTTGAAATAACATATTAGGCTAGCTATGCAGAATAGGATATGTTCTTGGAGTTTTCTGGTTGAGACAACAAAAGAAGACCATTGGGATATGGGGTCTGTGATAAGTTTGAAATTAAACACAAGTCTATAAGGTATTTCCACAGGGCAAGGTAATGCATAAGTTGGATCCTTTAGAAATAAAATGATGTAGATAAGGAACAGACGAGATAATCAACTACAACAAAAAATCATTCGAATTTGTTCATTGTAGTATTAGAGGGAAAATATTTAGATTTTTAAAATCTCGACACAGAGTATAGTGGATAAATTTTGTGCTAAATCTCCCTTTAAAAATAAGAAAGGGAGTAACATAATGATAAATGAGAAGGATCACATTCAACGAAGAGAGAAAACTTCACCAATATTAACACGTAGGAATCCTGTGCAAAAGTCCATTTATTTCTGGTTGATTTGACAAAATATTAAAGAGAATAGCCTTTTGGGTGCAAGAATCAACAACCTTTTACATTAAAATCATTTAAATAAATAGGAGAGACCCCCCAACAAGTTGTGTAAGTTGGATTTAACTGCCTTGGCCAAAAATAGCCACAAATCCCCAAAAATCTGGAACTGTCCGCCATGAAAGACGGACCGAATTTCTGCGAAAAAGAGGTTCACTCAGACATTTGTTTATCTTTAATTCTGACACCTGGGTAAAACATGAAGCAGATTTTTGTAGAAGTGCATGTGCTGGACACAAACCTCCTTCGATTTCGCCAAATTCGCCTCCATCTCATTGAAACACCTCCCGTAAAATCAGGACTGCAACAACAAAATGAAAAACTAAAAAAATGGGTCTTGAAGATGGCTTCAATTCTCCCTCCTCATGGCACATGTGCACAAACTGAGAGCAGTTTTTTTTCTTCATCCCATTATGGAGAAATACCTCTCTCAGTTTTTCAAAAATCGATTTAGTCTGCCCGAAATTGGCTTTGTAAGTTAACTGGTCAAAACGTTGTGAAAGGGTTTTTTGGGGGGGAAGGGTGGTATTCCGGAGCCCCCCTAAGGTGGTAAGTTGTTTTAGGGGGTGGGGGGGGTCCACTAGTTTGTGGATCCGACACCTTTCCAAGGGTGGTTTAAGCAAACTACTCCATTCCGGACCCCCGACTCTCGTTAATCTTCGGATGGGGAGGAGGGGTCCGGAATTTTTAATATCTATTGATTTGTTTTATTTGGGAATGTGATGTTTACAAGTGGGTAGGACTTAGGATAGGTTTAGTTTTTATGTTTTTTACTTTTTGTTTCTTTTTAATATTTTTTATTTTGTTTACGTGTTTGTTATTTTGTTTTGTTTTATTATAATTTCTTTTAATTTTTTAAGTTTCTTTTAATTTTTATTTTGTTTTATATGTTTTTATTTATATTTTTAATTGTTTTTCTTTTTGTATTATTCAATGGGTTTTTGTATTAATTAATTTTATTTTAATGTTTAACACTAAACTAGATTAACCAAACTAACTTAATTATTAATTAACTAAACTACTTATTAATTAATTAATTAATTAATGGATTATTTAACTAGTCTAGCCTATCTTAATTAAACTAATTATACTAAATTTTATTACTAACATTATTAACCTATTGAGTTTCTTTTTAACCTAAGTTTGGTTTATGCATGGATGGGTGGTTGAGTGGGATGTAGTTGACTGAACAAAAGGACAAGGGAGTGAGGGCGCAACATGGATGAAGGATGTAGCATGGTGATGGAGGATCGGGCGAAATGGATGGAGGGGAAAAAGGGATCAATTGATCCATACTTCATCATCACGAGAGAAATGCCAAATCAGCAGTCGAAGAATCGAGTTACCTATAATTATAGGACCTTAACAAAATAAACAATGAACAAATGAGCAATCATACAAATACACAATACACCAGTTTTTTTACATGGAAACCCAAAGAGGGAGAAAACCACAGAATGATTTTTGTTATATGTCTTGAAGAATTACATTCATTGGAAGCACCAACTTCCTTTTTTTTTCCAGCTGCAACTAGAAGGAGGATCCAAACCCCTAGTTTCTCAGGCTACAACCTGAGAGAAGCTCCAACTCCCCAATTATTTGGCTACAACCAGAAGGAGGCCACAACCCCCTATGTTATATGGATACAACCAGAAGGTGGATACAAGCACTTGTCCTTTCCCCGTCGAACCGCCCTGATGTAGAAGTATAATGATGGAACCATTGTCACACTATCGTTGTGAGATATACCATTGTAACAACCTGTACCAATCAACATGTAATCAAACTGTACCATACAACCTGTAATCAACCTGTACCATACAACCTGTACCATAAACAAGTGCATCAAGCATGCACCAACCTATACCTCAACCTTTACCATCAACGAGTGTGTCAACCATGCACCAAATATGTACCGATAATGCATCATATACACATAAAATATGACTCATCAAGATGTACCAACCTCATCAACTATACACCTCATGTATGTGCCAACTCATCAATTAATTGTCTCGACCATATACCCAACATGTACCTCAACCAAAAGCCTTCATCAATTTGAGCATCCAAATATTATTTGTAACTTTGTAATGGACCTAGTGTATATGATCACATACCTACAAACCTTCCTTAACTTTAACAACAAGAGACTAGCATTTTAATCAAACTTTACTTTAGTCTCACATGACTAATTTTGGATTAGTCAAAAACCCTAACTTGAAATAATAATAACTATGTACCTGAAATGAATAAAGATCTAAAAAATGGTACACAACATTATTCAATGTATTTTATTTCCTGAAATCAATAAAGATCTAAAAATGGTACACAACATTATTCAATGTATTTTATACACCTCTCTAGATTTCACTACTTGGAACCTCTCAAAATGTAGGAGTTTATAGAAAAATTGCATACCTTGTTGAATTCGGACTTATTCTAGAGAGTCAACTTGTAGAGCATGCCCTACTACCACAAAATATTTCATTTATGGATCTGAAAATGGTACAAAGAATACTATAGACTGTACTCTAACCAACACATTTGGTCTTACTAAATTTGATTTGTTATGAATAAGAAAGATGTTTTTAATTGAACCACCTTAGACTAGTTTCAGGGACTAGCCACAAACCCTATTTTCCCACGGAGTGTAACTTCAAAAATACAACGACCAAGATGAAATCTCCTGAAAATTAGAGCTACTTTGGATATGTTTCATCATTCATAAATTTCCCTCAATGGTCTGAACTTTCATTATAGAAACAAAATGTTGTTGTGAAATTGGTGAGATGACCTTGTAAATAACATACCTTAGAAAGAATCATCAAAAAGAATTGTCCCTCCCTTGAATTTTGGCCTCTTTACTTCACCTTCCCCCTCAAAATTCCATTTAGATATCCTTTGTTTACCCTCATCTCACCTGTAGATATTCAATATGATCAAGTGTTATTAAAATGAGAGAGCATTTCCTTTTATTTATACCCTTTAATGAAGCTTCTTCAAGGGGCTACCTTTTAACCATATTAACCCTTTACTTTCATTTTAGGGTTAACCCACCTTCTAACCACTTGTCCATCTATTAGGTAATTCATCCCATTAAATTTATTATTTAAATAATTTATTTTGTATCCAATTTGACTTATAGTACACTCATCACTTCACTTTACCTCAAGGGGTTACCTTCTAACCATCTTAAACCACTTTCCTTATTTTAGGGCTAACCCACTTCTAACCACTTGTCCAATTAGTCATTTCTCCATTAAATTTATTATTTAAACAATTTATTTTGTATTCACTTTGACTTATAATAAACTCATCACTTCACTTTGTTATTTACCTTCTAAAATCTCTTAAACCACTTTGACTACTTTGACCTTTTGGGGCTTCTAGATGACTCATGAGGGTTCTCAAACTTCACATGGCCATAACTCTCTAACCGTGAGGAGTTATGTGATGTTACACATAACAATAGAAATAGCATGACATGTACTACCCATATAGAATATCTGTACCTACAAATATATCAAAAATCATACCATTATCCATCAAACAAACTTGGGTCCATTACCCAAACATTTGTGCTACCGGAATTTTCTACCAGACTTTGTTCAAGGGTTAACATCAATGACAACCAACCCAAATAATCAACATATAATATTTGGAACCCGGAAACTAAGAAGGTAGTGTATAAACGAGATGTGGTATTTAGAGAAATCAAATACGTTCTCAAACAGAAAGGCCTACCAAGGAAGGGAGAACTAGAGAAAATAGAATTTGAGTTAAAGGATGATGAATCAAACTTTATAAAAGAAAAAGAAGAAGAAGAAGAAGATCCCCATATGCCAGTATTGAGGAGATCGATTCAGGAAAGAAGAAAACCATAAATGTATACTCCACCTGATTTCAATTTAAATTTTTCTTTATCTATTACTAATGATGATCCTATAACTATTAGGGACGTTGTGGATTCATATGATGGAAAACTATGGAAAAAGGCCATGGTTGAAGAAATGGAATCCTTGGATAAGAATGAGGCTTGGGATCTAGTGGAGTTGTCAACTAGAAGAAAACACATTGGAAACAAATGGGTGTTTAGGAAGAAGTTGAATGCAGAAGTTAAAGTGGAGAAATACAAAGCTCGATTGGTAGAAAAAGGTTATTCCCATGTTGGGGAATTGACTTTGGTGAGATTTTTTCTCATGTTGCCAAGTTAACTTCTAATATACTTATTGTATCTATTTCTATTGAATTTGGTTTTGAAGTTGAAAAAATGAATGTGAAGGAAACATTCTACATGGGGATCTAGAAGAAGAAATCTACATGAAAAAACCAAAAGGATTTTTTGTGAAGGGAAATAAGGAGTTGGTATGCATGTTGAAAAACTCCCTGTATGGGTTAAAGAAATCACCAAGGATGTGGTATAAAATATTTGATACTTATATGTTGAGACTTGAATTCACAAGGAGAAAAGCATGTCATTGTATATGTTTCAAATTAATTGGTGATCATCTTATTTATTTTGTCTTGTATGTGGATGATATGTTGCTAATAGGAAACAACAAGGAGATTATCTAGAATGTGAAAATCCAGTTGTCCTCTAAATTCTACATGAAGGATCTTGGTGGTGCAAATTTCATTTTGGGCATGGAAATTAAAATAGATCAAGAAAACAAGAAACCTGGGTTAAATAAGAGGAAATATGTAGAGACAATATTGCAGAGGTTTAATATGCAGGAATATAATCTAGTCAAGGCTCCTATTCTTGTGGGTGTAAAGTTATCAACATATCAATATTTAAATATGAAAGAAGAGGAAGAGGAAATGTCTTGTGTTCCATATGTCGTCGTAGTTGGAAGTTTGATGTACGCAATGGTCTCTACTATACCGGAAATTTCACATGCAGTAGGAGTTTTGAGCATGTATATGTCAAATCTAGGGAAGGAGCATTGGATAAAAGTAAAGAGGGTTTTCAGGTATTTGTGTGGAACTACTAGTTATTGATTATGCTACCAAGGAAGACTAGGATTGGATAGAGTTTTGTACATACATGATTTTGTTTATGCAAATTGTGTTCAAAATCTGGATCAAAGAATATCTACAAGTGGGTATGTGTTGAACAATTTTGGAGGAGAAATCATTTGGATGAGCAAAAGATAGTCTGTAGTGGAAATTTGAACTATAGAAGTTGAATACATGGCTACCACTGATGAAAGAAAGGAAGAATTATGGTTACAAATATTGTGCTCATGTATTGGGTTGGTACAACAAGATGTAAGGATAGATTGTGACAGTGAGAGTGCAATCTTCCTAGTGAAGAACCTGACTTATCATTCAAAGTCAAAGCATATTGATGTTCAATATCACTTTGTGAGAGACATAGTTGAAGAAAATAAGGTTTTGTTGATGAAGGTGGACACTTTGGATAATTTTGCAGATTCATTAAAAAAAACTGTGAGCACTAAGAAGTTCTCTTGATGTAGAGGATCTATGGGAATTGTTTCTCTAGATTGTTGACTATAAAATCTTGTATGCAAAGAAAACAACAACTGGGAGAATGTTGGGTATCTATTATATTTTTTGTGAAATTGATATCGTGTATTGTAAACTGATATGGGATCAAAGTGAGTTTTGGGGGTTCTCATCACCCCATATCCGGGAGGTTTGCGGGGGTTCAGGAGTGAGAGCCCCGAGAAACAAATTATGGTCCATTTTTGGTAGTTTTTTGCATTCATTTTTGGCAGATTTTCGGCACATGGTTTTCACCAATGGTTTTCACCAATGGTTTTCTAATTTTGGTTAAGGAATTAGGGATATTGAATAAAATGGATTAGGGGTTTGGATGATGCAGGATGATATATTTATATTGTATTGTAAAAAATGAAGATGGTGAACAAAGAAGATTAGCAGTGCGGCCCTAAACATGTTGTTGGTTTTCCAAGTTTGGGTTTCCAAGGTAAAAATATTTGTGTAAGTGTGTGTGTGTGTGCCATTGTATATTTTCTATTTTCATTAAGAAATTGTTTGCAGTAATTTATTATACAAGGTTAAGATCTACAATCTTGGATATGCGCTAAATAGTGGGAGTTGTCATTCATGATATTTAATTTGTGCTTGAAGGAATGATAAGAAGTTTTAGGATATATATCAGAAAATTCAATGGATGGAACTTTGAGCTTTGGAAGCTTAATATGAAAGATCTCCTTGTATATCGAGAACAACTAGTAGTTGTGAGTCCCAGAATAATTTTGATGGTTGTATCGAAGGAAGAATGGGGGAAACTAGAGAGGAGGAAAAGGAGGAAAAGGATTATGATTTGACTTTGTCTTGCAGATTCAGTATTGTTGAATTTCCCAGGTGAAGACTCTGCAAATAAATTGTGAGACAAGTTGGAAATCTTGTTCTAGTAGAAATCCAAGGTAAGGAAAATTTTCCTTTGGAAGAAACTGTATCTTTTGAGGATGGGTGGTGGGAGATCAGTAATAGAGAACCTGAATGCATGCAATAATGTAATAAGTCAGTTATTTTCTATGGATATTAAAATCATTGAGAATGAGAAATGTATTATCTTGTTGTGTTGTTTGGAAGAATCCTAGGATAGCTTAGCCATGGCTATCAAAAGAAGTTTGACCACATTAATGCTTGAATATGTGGTTACATCTCTATTGCAAGAAGAGATGAGGAAAAAGAACATGGAAGGATTGGCCAATGATTCCTTTATAGTGATGGGTTGATTGATTGAGAGAGATAAAGGAAAATTCTCTAGTATAATGTCTAAGTCAAAGGGTATATCTAAATCCTGAGTTTAGTTGATGAGAAGATGTTGGAAATGCAATAAAGATGTGAATTAAAAGAGATACTAGAAGTCAAAAGTGACTACAATCAGTACATGATATCATGATGCAGGAGCATCGCCAACTCAGCAAGCGAGCCAGCACATCAAGCGGAATTCAGCTAGATAAACAAACCCAAATTTTTGAAAGTGCTTTGGGATTGTAGTGCAAGTATTTAAATGAATCCTTTATGAAGGAGCACCTTTTTTATATTGTATCATACCTCGAGCCATATGCTCTTGTCTAAAGTAGATAGGAGACATTTAATAGATTTAATGCAGGTAGATAGGATTTATTTCCAGATTAGACAGTTTTAGACGGAAGGAGGGAAAACGGATATAGACACCCTCATTGTATCATTGTAACATTATTCAGGAGCAAGAAGAGAAGAGCATGCAGAGAATTGTATGTAGAACACCCATGTACAGATGTTGAATTAATAGAAGAAAGTTCTGATTCAAACCCATGGTTGGTGTTGTTTCTCTGTGTACATTGTTTATGTGCTCATGAATGTTTGCTTATGTTATGAATTTGCTTTGTATATGCGGTGCATGTGATTTCATGTTTCAAACTGGAGTCTAAAAAGGAGAGAGAATAAGTTTCAATTGTTTCTCTATCTGAGCCGGGAGATTCCTGCAAGGTGTGCAGTTGAATTCATCCGCAAGGAGTGTGTTGATGAAGGCTCAGTTAGTTTAACACTTGTTCTCATTCACCCAGAAGTGAGAGTGGGTTGTTGAAGGCGTGCAAGGAGTGCACAGGCTGAAGAAGAAGTCTCAGTTCTGAACCTGAGCAAAGAAAACCCAAGACTGCTGCTGCAGGAGTGCGCAGAGTCGGAAGGATTCAACACTTGAGAGTTGTTGAACGTTTGACGCAAGGAGTGCGTGCAGGAGATCTCTTTTTTTTAAGAGATTGTGGAAGTTGGAGAGAGATCAGGAGGAGCAAGGCCTTCGAAACTATCGAAAGGTTGCACTGGAGATTTCCGTGCCAAGAAATCCCCAAGGGAGAAGAAATCGACGGTCGAGATTCGTGGAAGGAACTCGTGAAAGACCGCCAGCCATCAGATCTAGCGGAAGTTGCGCCAGGGTTAATCTGAGTGCGTAAGGGTTGAAGTCTCGCAAGGTCATCGGGACATCAAAGGCATCGGAGATTTAGAAGTGGAAAGGTCCGAGACCTCTCGAGTCTCAAAACACCGATGGAGCCACAGCCGTTGATCTCGGCAAGACACGCATCAGGAATCCGACAGGAGTCGGGGTTTGGCATTTTGGGTTTCTTGAGGGCATAAGAACCGTTGCCTCAAGAATCACGATATCGCGATCTGTGATATCCCGACTGGCGCTCAAAGCCATCCAATAGCAGGGACATGTGGCAGGAGATCCCAAAGAATCAGGAATCGGAGAATCGGGATTTCTGGAGGCAGGAGACTCGAGCATATTGAAATCATGATCCACAATTTCCCGGTCACCACAGGAGCGTGGGCCCCCAAGCTGCTAGAAAAAAGTACAAGTGGAAAGTTATATCTGGGTTCGGGGAATTGAAAATCCCGTGAACATTGACCACAGAAATCATGACATCTCGATACACGATTTCCCGACAGGATTAAGGGTCGTAGTGGAGGACAGGTGTTAGAAGGTCAAGCCTTGCCATGGGTCGACGCCAAGTGGCATCGGATATCGAGAATCGGGGATCCGTAAGGTAAGTGATTTACGACCTCGTGAAGGTCAATTTCCCGACGGGATAATTTTCGACAGGAGCAACGGAGCACGTGGGGGAATATTCAT
>SNQJ01S0025028.1:154940-169469 GCA_010110895.2 Picea sitchensis
CGAAGACAGCAGACAAAATAGAGCAGAGGATACGGTGATAATAACACATTTCCTCGTACCAGAGGTAGAGGAAGAGGCAGAGGTGGAGTCATCACATGCTTCACATGTGGAAAAAATGGACACAAGGTAGTTGACTGTCCAGATAGGAAGAAGGATGGAGGAGAAGCTCACATCGCTGAGGCACAGAGGCGAGCTGTTGAAGCAGAAGACACAGAAGACAGAAGCTTGTTGATGATGCGAAAGGTTCTTTTAACACCCGAGAAGGAGGTGGAGGACATAGCTCAGAGAAACTGACTTTTCAAAACCACATGCAAGACCAAAGATAGGAAATGCAAGGTTATTGTGGACAGTGGAAGCACCGATAATCTCGTTTCAACTGATATGGTGGAGAAACTAGAGCTGGAGACAACTGATCACTTGAGTCCATACAAAGTTTCATGGCTACAGAAGGGACATCAGGTGAGTGTCACTAAACAGTGCTTAGTTGACATCAAGATAGGAGGATATAATGATAAAATACTATGTGATGTTATTCCTATGGATGTATGTCATTTATTGCTAGGCATACCATGGCAATATGACAGAAACGTAGTTCATGATGGGAAGATGAATATGTATACTTTGGAGAAGAATGGAAGAACACATATGCTACTTCCAATTAAAGACAAAGAAGTAAAACCAGAACTGAGAAATACTGTACTTCTCATGAGTGGGAAGGAACTTCTGGCAGAAGTAAGGAAGAAGGTAGACCCACAATTCTTTGTGGTCAGGAAACCAAAAGTTGTTTTGACCAGCACAAGAGTGGATGATTTGCCGGAAGAAATTCAGGAACTGCTAAAATAGTTCGCTGATATAGTGGTGGACAAATTACCTCATTCGTTTCTGTCGATGAGGAGCGTGAGTCATCATATAGACCTCATACCAGGAGCTAGTTTACCAAACAAAGCTGCGTACAGGTTGATGCCGCAGGAAAATGAAGAAGTCAAAAGGAAGGTACAGGAACTACTGGATAAAGAACTGATCAGGGAGACTTTAAGTCCGTGTGCCGTTCCAACAGTATTGAGTCCAAAGAAAGATGGAGGTTGGAGAATGTGTACAGATTCCAGATCCATTAACAAGATAATCATCAGGTACAGGTTTCCATTGCCACAGATGGATGATTTGATGGACTGTTTAAGTGGAGCCAATTTTTTTTCAAAGGTTGATTTGAAAAGCGGATACCATCAGATTCACATGAGGGAAGGCGATGAGTGGAAGATAGCCTTCAAAACCAATGAAGGGTTGTATGAATGGCTAGTCATGCCGTTTGGCTTGACGAATGCACTGAGTACATTCATGAGGCTAATGAATGAAGTGTTGAAGGAATTCATTGGTAAGTTTGTCATTGTTTATCTGGATGACATATTGATTTTCAGCAAAACAAAAGAAGAGCATCTGGAGCATTTAGTTGTAGTAATGAAGAAGCTACAGCAGGAGAAGTTGTTGATCAACATGAGGAAATCTTCATTTATGAAGACAAAACTCATTTACTTGGGGTTTGTCATATCGGAAAATGAATTGAAGATGGATCCAAGTAAAGTGGAGGTAATTAAAAATTGGCAATCACCGAGAAATGTTTTCGAGGTGAGAAGTTTTCATGGACTGGCTAGTTTCTACTGAAAATTCATCAGGAATTTCAGTGGAATTAGCGCAGCAATGATGGATACTGTCAAGAAACTACATAAATATTTTCATTGTACTGAAGAGGCAGAGAAGAGCTTCAATCTGTTGAAGAAGAAGATCACAGAACAGTCGGTTTTGGTGTTGCCGGATTTTACAAAAGTATTCCAAGTAAAATGTGATGCAAATGGCTTTGCCATAGGAGCGGTCTTGAGCCAGGAGGACAGACCAATTGCATATTTCAGCGAGAAGTTGGATGAGGCAAAGGTGAAGTACTCCACGTATGACAAAGAATTTTATGCTATCATACAGGCGTTGAAGAAATGGAGGCATTACTTGATCCCAAAAGAATTTGTTCTGTATAGTGATAATCATGCATTACAGTTTGTGACTCAACAGGAGAAGTTGAATCAGAAACATGCTAAATGGGTAGAGTATATGGAGAATTTTACATTTGTAATTAAACACATTTCAGGTACTGCTAACAAAGTGGCTGATGCTTTGAGCAGGAAGTGTTTGTTGTTGCAGGAGTTCCGAGTCAAAACATTGAGTTTTGAAAATCTTAGGGACATGTATGCAGGTGATGCAGATTTTGCTGAGGTATATGAGGCAGCTGAGAATCCAGTTATCAGAGATAGAAGCCCATGGATAGATTACATGATCCAAAATGGACTGTTGTTTAGAGGAAATCAGTTATGCATTCCAAATTGCTCCATGAGGGAGAATCTGCTAAAAGAGAAGCACAGTGGTGGATTAACAGGACATTTTGGCCATGACAAGACATTTGCAAAGCTAAGAGAAGCCTACTTTTGGCCAGGGATGCGGTCAAAATTCAATAAGTTTGTTGACAGATGTAGAATTTGCCAGCATTCGAAGGGAAAAAAGCAGAATGCGGGATTCTATCAATCATTACCCATACCTGAAAGGTCGTGGGATGAAATCAGCATGGATTTCGTATTGGGATTGCCTAGGATGCAAAGAGGACATGATTTGATCTTTGTGGTGGTTGACAGGTTTTCCAAAATGGCACATTTTATCCCATGCCAGAAGACCAGCGATGCGACTCATATCGCGAATTTGTTCTTCAAGGAGATCGTTAGACTTCATGGGTTACCCAGAAGCATAGTGTCGGACAGGGATACGAAATTCATTGGACATTTCTGGAGGACACTCTGGAGGAAGATGGGGACTAACTTAATGTTTAGTTCTGCCTATCATCCTTAGACGGATGGGCAAACAGAGGTGGTAAATAGAAGTCTGGGAGATTTATTAAGAAGCTTGGTGACAGAGCACCATAACAGCTGGGACAATGTGTTGCCACAAGCAAAGTTTGCGTACAACGATTCAGTGAACAGAAGAACAGGCAAAAGTCCATTTGAGATTGTATACAGTAGGAAGCCAAGAGGAGTATTTGAACTGAGAGATTCAGAGAAGATAATGACCAAGAGCACAAGTGATGAAAAATTCGCAGAGGCGATGGAAGAACTTCACAGCAGGGTGAAGGAGTGATTGCTGGAATCAAACCAAGAATATAAGCGCAGAGCGGATCAGCATCGGAGACAACTTCAGTTCAAAGTTGTTGATATAGTTCTGGCACATCTGAGGAAGGAAAGGTTTCCAAGGGGAACATACAACAAGCTACAAATGAAGAAAATTGGGCCATGCAGAGTCCTAAAGAAATTGGGAGAAAACGCTTATGAGATTGAGTTGCCGGATGAGATCGGAATATCTCTGACATTCAATGTCTCAGACTTATATCCATATAAGGCTGAAGAAGCAGGAGCTGGGAGTGATGAACAACCATAAATCCAGTGGTAGAAGCAGATGTCGATTGCAGAAAAGCCACAGATGGAGCGTATACTTGACAAGAGGGTGAGCAAAAAGACCAGGCGGAAGCCATACTTCGAGTATCTGGTCAAATGGAAAAACCATCCAGTGGAAGATTCCAGCTGGGAGACTGAAGCGGTGATCCAAAGGCATGGACAGACCATGCAGGAGCTCATGGACAGGATCCCATGAAAGTTTTCAAGCCGAGGAGTATGATGCAGGAGCATCGCCAACTCAGCAAGCGAGCCAACACGTCAAGCGGAATTCAGCTAGATAAACAAACCCAAATTTTTGAAAGTGCTTTGGGATTGTAGTGCAAGTCTTTAAATGAATCCTTTATGAAGGAGTGCCTTTTGTATATTGTATCATACCTCGAGCCATACGCTCTTTTCTGAAGTAGATAGGAGGCATTTAATAGATTTAATGCAGGTAGATAGGATTTATTTCCAGATTAGATAGTTTTAGACGGAAGGAGGGAAAATAGATATAGACACCCTCATTGTATCATTGTAACATTATTCAGAAGCAAGAAGAGAAGAGAATGCAGAGAATTGTATGAAGAACACCCATGTATAGATGTTGAATTAATAGAAGAAAGTTATGATTCAAACTCATGGTTGGTGTTGTTTCTCTGTGTACATTGTTTATGTGCTCATGAATGTTTTCTTCTGTTATGCATTTTCTTTGTATATGCAGTGCATGTGATTTCATGTTTCAAACTGGAGTCTGAAAAGGAGAGAGAATAAGTTTCAATTGTTTCTCTATCTAAGCCAGGAGATTCCTGCAAGGTGTGCAGTTGAATTCATCCGCAAGGAGTGCGTTGATGAAGGCTCAGTTAGTTTAACACTTGTTCTCATTCACCCAGAAGTGAGAGTGGGTTGTTGAAGGCATGCAAGGAGTGCGTAGGCTGAAGAAGAAGTCTTAGTTCTGAACCTGAGAAAAGAAAACCCAAGACTGCTGCTGCAGGAGTGCGCAGAGTCAGAAGGATTCAACACTTGAGAGTTGTTGAATGTTTGACACAAGGAGTGCATGCAGGAGATCTCTTTTTCCTAAGAGATTGTGGAAGTTGGAGAGAGCTCAGGAGTGCCGTGAGATTCCTCGCATATGTGCGCTTGAATTCATCCGTATGATGCTGATGAAGGCTCGCTATTGAATATTCTGCCTCAGCCCACCTATGAGGAGAAGGCATGCAAGGAGTGTGCGGGCTGAAGAAGAAGTCTTAGTTCTGAACCTGAGAAAAGAAAACCCAAGACCGGCCGCAGGAGTTGCGCAGAGTCGAAGCGATTCAACACTTGAGAGTTGTTGAATGTTTGACACAAGGAGTGCATGCGGAGATCTCTTTTCCTAAGAGATTGTGGAAGCTGGAGAAATCTCAGGAGGAGCAAGGCCTTTGAAACTATCGAAAGGTTTCACTGGAGATTTTCATGCCAAGAAATCCCCAAGAGGGAAAGAAATCACTCTAATCGAGATTCCTCGCGGAAGGAACTCGAAAGAGCTACCGCCGATCTAGTGGAAGTTGTGCCAGGGTTAATCCGAGTGCGTAAGGGTTGACGTCCCGCAAGGTCATCGGGACATCGAAGGCATGAGATATTTAGAAGTGGAAAGGTACGAGACCTCTTGAGTCTCGAAACAATCGACTCGAGCCACAACCGCTGATCTCAAGAAGACGAAATGCCGTGAATCCAGAGGAGTCGAGGTTTGACATTTCAGGTTTCTTGAGGGCATAAGAAACGTTGCCTCAAGAACCGCGATATCAATGATTCATGAACTCGATCGGTGCTCGTGAGTCGCCCATTAGCGGACACATGGCAGAAATTCAAAGAATCGAATCGAAGAATCGGTTTCCGAGGAGACTTTGAATATTGAAATCGCGATCCACGATTCCGACACCATAAGGCGTCCCAAGCTGCTAGAACAAAGGACAGGTGGCAAGTTATATCGGGGTTCGGGGAATTGAAAATACCGTGAACATTGACCACAGAAATCGCGATATCCCGGGATGCATTTCCTCGGCCGTGATTGTATGGGGTCAGAGTGGATGACAGGTGTTAGAAGGTCAAGCCTTGTCGTGGGTGGATTCCAAGTGGCATCAAAGATTGGGAATCGAGGATCCGTAAGGTAAGTGATTTACTTGAAGGTCGATTGATGGGATACTCACAGAGCAATGGAGCATATAAATATTCAATGTTCGGTTTGTGAAGACCCAACTCGCTCTTACAGGATCGCGACCCTTGTGAGGTCCCATTCCCATTGAAGAAGTGGAGGTCATAGAGAGTGTCTTTGGGTATTGAGAACTCCCGAGAATGGAGTTGAAGAGCATTTTGTTCTTCAGGCCATTGAAGGAGAAGGGCCTCGTATAGATTACGGGTCTGTGAAGGCTTTGCATCATATCGGTAGCTATCTCGATTGAGGAGAAAGACCACTCAGATAAATCACGATGTACTTGGCATTGAATAGCACTCTATCTGATAAGTTTGTTTGATCAATTAGGTGCATACTTATATGACACCTCATAGAGAATTGTTCTATGAATATGAGAGATATGAAATAGGATATGTATTCTTGGGGGAGGACTCAGAAACCAAAAATTGTTGGAATAACAAGTTTATGACTGATGTTGCAAAATGGGAGGAGAAGGACCCTTCCAAGTGTGATACATTCCGTGTTTGGAAACAGTTTGACATCTACTCAACAAATGATGGATTACGGAATTCACACTTTATTTAAGGATACATGCAAAATGGGCAAGGGTGTGATGGCATTAATGAAAGGAGTTCAGATTTGAACCCTATATAAGTTGTTAGGGGATATAAAATTGACTGGATGCAATGGTATTTATGTTATTGAAGTCGAATCGACTATAATTCGACTCAACTCGGGTTCGAAGTTGAGTCAATAAAGTGAATCGACTCTCTTTTTCAAATCGACTAATCAGCTGGCGACACCATAGGATGAGACATATTAGTGAAAATGACTTCGATCTATGCATAACATGTAATTTTTAAAACTATAAATTAAATCAATTCCATACATATGCTCTAGAAAAATTGAAATTAATCAATGGTGCATAGACATAGTGCACAAAGATTTACATTAGAAACCATTAACCTGAGAGAAAACAAGTTTCTCCTTTTTGGTGTTACACATCTAAACTCTTCATTATATTAATTTCACCATTAACAATACAATATATATAATATTTTAGGTATTCTTCAGCTACCAAAACCCTAATCACTGCTAACCGGGATTAATTTATAAAACCATTAAAAATAACAAAACCGCTAAAATAGAAAAAACACCTAAAACAAAAAAATAGGCACCCCCACAAACATGAAAATAATATAACACATACCCAACATTCTCTCTCACTTGTTGTTTTCTTTGTACACAAGGGGTCATAGGGATTTCTTTGCTATTCAACAATCCATGACAATAATGCCTATTGTTTCTCTACACCAGAGAACTTCTCAATGCTCACAAAAATTGTTAATGAATATACAATATCTCTTCAAAATGTCAACCTTTCCGGGCAAAACCTTTCTTGTATTCAACCATGTCTCTCACAACCGATATCAACATCAATATGCTTTGTCTTTAATGATAAGTTTGTTTATTTCCGTGGAATATTTCACTCCATTGTCACAATCTAATCTAACTTCTTGTTATATGGACCCAATACCTAAACACAATTCTGTAAATCATTACTGATTCGCTGTTTGCATGAGTGGTTTCCATGCATTAAGCTTCTATAGTTGAAAGTTCCACTACATCCTATATTTTTCTTATCCAACTAATTTCTCCTCTAAATAGGTTAACACATACCTACTTGTAGATCTTCCTGCGATCCATATCTCTAGCCCCGTCAGCATCGATAAATCCATCTACATTTAATTATGTGCTAGTTTAAGGTTTTCCTTTGTAACAAATCACATATTCTATTGTGCCACACAAATACCTAAAAACCCTCTTTACCGTTGTCCAATGATCCTTCCTGGTTTTGACATATCTCAAAACTCCTACTACATGTGCAATGTACGGTCTAGTATGCACTATTGCATACATCAAATTTCCAATCACACTCACTATATAGAACATGGGACATGTCCTCTTCCCTTCCTGTGTCGCGGCAACATTGTTCTACATATAACTTCACACCTACATGAATAGGGGAACCTTGTCTATTTTACAACTCTACAAATTAAACCTCAGTAATATTGTCTCAACATATTTTCTTCGATTCAACCTGAGTTTTTATTTCATAATCTCTTTAATCTTTATCCCTACCAGTAAATACCAGATCCCTAAGATGTCAAATTTGAGGATAGTTAACATTTCACCTCCTGATAACATCGGGATAAGGCCTACTAGGCAACTCTGTCATTGACATACAACACCATAAATGAAGTGGATTACCAACCTTATTTAGAATATATACATAGTGATAAGCCTTGCTTCTTTTATATTTTCAATCCCTTTGTAATAATTAATTTTTTAAAATTAAAAGGGGTTTCCCTATTACTTAGATTTTAGAGTACATAAAAGTCCACATGGCAATAGTATGCCACATGTTCTGCCAAATTAGTGGAAACCAATGTGTGGAAAACTGTGTTGTCATTATTCAATATAGCAATTCGCCATCTACCCTACCAAACAAAAACCAGGGCAGGTGATGGATTCGAGTTCTTGTTGAACTGTGCTATGCAACTAAGAAAGACTAACAACTGAACAAATATGACAGAATTGTAAAACTGCATCATCGTAGTGTAGAGAGTTGAGTTGAGAGTGTACGAGGTGACCATAGTAGAGAAATTACACATTAGCACATGGGGCATGTGCGCCGTTGAAGGGTTGTTCCTTGTCTAGAGCATGAAAGGCCTCACACAGGTTGGGCAATGCTGAGCTTCAGGTGCATTTGATAAGGCATCATAGAGCATGTTGATCTTCTAGTGCATGAGGGTGTCTTGGTTTATCTGGTAAGCCATCTGGTTCCTTAGCTCAAAGACGAGCTCGAGCTTCTCCGGGTGGAAGAAAGGTGGTGGAGCCTAGCAAAAATGAGGGAGTTTCGTGAGTGGTGGAGGCGCCAAGACTGGTTGGTCCTTCACCTCCACTCCCAGGTCCACTGATGCCATGTCCATAGACTCCATCACCTTGACCTCCTCCGCCAATGTCCTGAATTGGCTATCTGTGTTCTGAATTGAGATCACAGTGCAAATGGAGGAATTCCTCCGATAATTCCTCCTCAATTATACAGGTGGCCTCTTCCATGGAATTTGGGGCAATTGTGCTTGTTGGAATATGGCTAGGGGATGAAAATTATCCAGCACTATGAAGAGAATGGATTCCATAAGAACATGGATGGGTTCCTCCAGAATCACCTCATGGACATAAGCCATTGGTGGAGTTATTAGCCTCTCCATGTGTTGAGTCTGGGATATGGATAGGGCTCATTCTAACTATTGCATCCATCTCTGTCGGGTGGCATAACTATACCAGGCTGGGCCACGCCTTGGCTTGTCTCTTTCGCATGCCATGGTAAAGCCAAGAAAACTGATAATTCATTGGGAAATTTTAATGGGAGCCGACTAGACACATAGCTCATTCTCAGAGCGACCAGGGTGATGGAGCATAAGGGAGAAATGGAGCTAATTTTGTTTGAGTGGGAGTGAAAATCCAAGGCCCGACATGACCATTGTATCTACCTCCCACTACAATTATACCTTGTGGCCACCATTTTTCGCACATAAGGGAGCTGTCGTCCCCATCTTGGAAGGAAGTAATGGCCTCCCTCCATTCAAGAGTGAGGTGAAGGTTGCCGACCTTCCATATTAATGGCTTGGGTCTAGAAGGCTATGTGGCCTCTCATTGCTACGTGGAAACCTATCCAATATTGGATAATATTTCCTAGCTAAGTCCAGGCAGCAGTCTAATAGCCTGGATTGAGGGGAGGTTTGCGCATTCCAGTGAATCATATCCACTGAAGCTACACCTTCATTTTCTATATAATAACTATTTTGTTTTCTCTATTTCTCATATGTGAGGGGATAAGGGTGAGATTAAGTTGTAAGAGGGATTTAAAATCTTCCAGCAATCCCGAGAGTCTCCAACTAGGTGAGACCTCCAGGGGGTGTGACCCATGAATGATTTTAGTAATAAGATGGATTATGATATGGGAATATCCCTCCACTGTGAGCTTATGTAATTCATGGTCTGTTGTTAACTCGACTCCTCTAAAAAGGATCCAGAGATCAACAAGATTGTTTGTATTGAATCCTAGATATCCTGCTGCATAATACAGAATTTTCCCTTCTTCTTTTCGAAGGACCACCCCAAAGCCTACTGGACCTAGACTTTCTTTGACGGGCCATAAAAAATTATTTAAAAATGAGGTCGGGGACAACCTGCACGGGCTTCCATTTGTTCTATTATCCCCATTGTTCATTATTTCACCAGTGAGGTTGAGTTTCCATGTCTGTAGGATATGAATTTCACTTGATTTCACTTAAGGTCCTCCTGGGACCACTGACCACTCTTAATTGTTTCCCGTATTAGGTTCATAATTCTTTCCCAAGTTGAGAGAGGGGTGAGGTCATTGAGCCATTTTTTTTGTTTCTTTCCTTTCTAGATTTTCCACATCAGAATCCAGGTAAAAGATGCCATATGCGATCCAAGATTGGGTTTTGGTAGGAAATTGAGTCCCATTTATCCACCATGCTTATGATAATGGCTTGATTTCTGTTGGAGCGACACATTACTTGTGTCCCCATATACCAAATGATCTGACTCTAGTTGCAATGGTTGAAAATATGATCCATCATTTATTCTTGTTGCTAACAGAGGGGGAAAAGTGAGGGGCCTATGAATCCACATTTCCAAAGATTGTCCCATGTGAGAATGAAATTTTGAACGGTAATCCATAAGAAGATGGACACCTTTGACCATAATTTTGGGTTCCAGATCTTTCCCCAAATACGTTCCCTTGGTTTCTCCTAGTAATTTTCCGTAGTTTTACCTGATAGGTTTCCGTTGTGGAGTGACCCCATCTCTAGTATATCCGCCTTCCCCTATGAATTTTCCTTTGATTTGCACATTCTTTCCAGGCTTATAGATCCAGCACCATCGGAAGGTAAATTTCATTAGGTTCAGTCTTTCAATTGCGCCATGGATGGTGTCGATCATTCTCTCTCCATAGATCCTTCACAAACTAAGAGTCCTCGACTGCATTTGTTGATGTAGGGGGATGAGGTATTCAAGAGTGGTTAGAGGCGGTTGTTGTTGCAAAGAGCCTTTCTAGAACAGGGAGTGTTATCCATTATGGATATCCCAAAAAGAATATTTATCTATGATCATTCGGTTGTTCCAGACCATGTTCTAGATATTGGATCCCTAAACCTAATCATTGAATCTGATTAGCTACTCTTCTCTGGTAGTGGGAGCATACTTCCTTCCATATTTTTCCTAGAGTTACGTGGGTTATTGGATCCAACACTCACCCATATTTTTCCCCATTTAATGATTTATCGATCTCAACCCTGGGGTCCCCCTAAGGATTTACGCCTACATATTTTTTTTGAAACAACTAGAGCCCATTTCTTGTTTTTGTGGGTGCCTGCGTCATGGGAAGCTACGCTAGATGTTCCTAATGGATTTGATGATGGACTGGGGTATTTCTAGGGAGGTAAATAGGTAGGTTTGAAAGGCCTGAAAAATAGATTTTAAAAGAACTAATCGAGTTGGAAGATTAAGTGATCTAAAGGTCCAGTTATTGATCCTATTGGAGATGGAAAGCAATAGGTTGTCCCAGGATGGCTATATAACCGATCCCCGTATGGGATGCCTAGGATAATTGATAGAAGGGAGATCTTGGGATGACCAGAGTTGAGAGATATGTGATCTTGACAGCCATCGGGTATTGAAGAAGTAGAGCTATGATTTATCAAGGTTTAAGGCCATTCCTAAATCTTCAACAAAATATGTGAGGATGGAATTAAACTTAGTGGCTTCCTGGGATATTGGTGTGTACAATAGAAGAGTGTCACTGAAAAACTGGTTGTGAGAGGGGGTCGGGCTGGATATCGTAGGGTTAGACCTTTATGGATCCTCCCCACAACAAACGCTTTGAGGTATCATCACCCCAAATTCCTCCTCGCCATTAAGATGAGAAAGGGGGGAGATAGGGGCTCACCTTGTCAGATACCTCTGATGGGAGAGAAGGGCTAGGAGGGAACTCCACACTTAAGATAGATAAAGGTTGAGGCAAGGAGCCTTATGGGATCCTAAAAATCAAATGAGGATTGTCAAAGCCAAAGGTATCGAGAGTATGCATAACTAATTATGCCTTTCAAAAGCTTTGAAAGGTCAGCTTCAATGAGAATAATTCAAGTCCTGTTTTAGGGAGTGGATGACTTCATGAGCTAGGATGACACTATCCATGATTTTTCTTTCTGCCACATAGCCACTCTTGGAGATGAGGAAAGGCAGAATTGGTTTGAGAAACATGGAAATGACCTTAGTTATAATTTTTTAGTTGACATTATAAAGAGATATCATTTTGTATTTTTTGGGATGTGTTAGCCTTTCCTCTATTGGGATGATCATGAGGAAGGTGGTACACTTGTCCAAGATTCTTGATCTTCCACCACATGACAAACTTAATCTCCTCATCATTGGACAACAATAGAGGGAATAAGTCTTTCATGAAGCCATCAAGACCTGGAGCTTTACCCGGGGGCATTTCTTTAACTGCTTGATCCACCTCCTCTTGGGTGATGGGTCTTGTTAGGGCTTCATTTTGTTCCTGAGTGACTAGGTAGTGTATGTTCCTGGTGATTTTGTGGATCACTATCATTATGTTATAAATGAGCTCTGTTAAGAGGTATTTGTATTAATTGATCAGTTCCTATGCTATTTTTTTCATGGTCCCTAATGGGATTTCCTTGGGCATCATCCTCCTAGTTGGCATATTTTGTTGATGTATCGTCTATGCACCATGGATCTATGAAATAGCTTCCTTGGTATCTTTTGTTCACCTTCTTTTAGCCATTGTACTCTAGATTTCTTCCTCCAGAGTATTTCCTCGTGTTCCTTTCTCTCATCCAGTTCTATCTTGAGCTCCTCCTCTTTATTCATTAAGGATGTTGTTCTATGGCCAGAAATGAAGGTATTTTAGTTTCCGTGTGTTGCTTGATTTATTTCATTCTTTGTAGGATGTTCCCAAATACATTCTTATTCCATATATTTAGCTGTGAATTAAATTTTTTGAGCCACTACTGGAATTTTTACATGCAAATTCCATGGTCTATTTATTCTTGCTTCCACCAGGATTCTGAAAGCTTGTGAAAGTCTAGGTGAGAGAGCCAAAACTTCTCAAACATGAAAGGAATTGAATTTAAGTATCGCCCCAACATCAAGATGAGGAAATAGGCCGCGATCCAAGCCCTGGTTTCGTGAGAATGTTTCACCGACGGGGTCCTCCAACAGTAGGGCTTGTGAAATGAGGAAACGGTCTAATCGGAAAGCTACATGTTGATGCCTAGATCTGCGATTGGACTAGGTGAAAATGCCATTTTTAGTTTATATATATATTAAATCTAATTGATCTACGAGGGCTCAGAACTTACCATTGTCTTAATAGAGCCTCTTTGGTGTCTCCTGTCTTTTCCTCCAATGTTAGGATGATATTGAAATCTCCCCTTAGCAACTAGTTAGGTGATACTAGTAATGTTTTGATGGTGGCGATTCTCTTCAGAAATAACTCTTTGTCCTGATTAATTTGAGGTCCGTACTCATTTGTGATCACTCTTTCTTTGGTAGATCCTATGACTTTGAAGTGAGTTGTAAGTGTTCCCATTGTGGAAAAGGGTCGATCTAGGATGATTGTTGTTGGATTCCACAAGATTTCCAAACCTATTATCACTTTGTTGGAGTCCATATGAAGGGAGTTGCATCCTCTCCAAAAACATTGAAAAATATATGTCGCTTCTTGACCAATACATTTTGTTTTCTACAAAAGGAGGATGTTTAGATTATCAACACGAAGCCAAGCAATCTTTAAGAGTCCTCTCAGCTTGGATCTTCCATTGATCCCTTTGATATTCAATGTTATGATCTTCATCATGATGAGGTATGAGGTGGATGGAGGTATCCCTCTGCGAGTCTTTGGATCTTCCCCGAGTTGAGCATGAAGTTACCTACCTCTTTAATGAGCTGGTGGGAAGATTTTCACCCTCATCTTTTGTTTTCTCGTGGGGCACGGTTTTAGTCTGAGGTTGGATCTATGACTATGCCGAGTCATACAGTGGATCCGTTTGTGGAATCTATAAATACCTTATGAACCTTTCTGATTTGTTCTACAGGGATGGTTTGTAGATCCTTTCGATTGAAGGCTTCCTCCAGCTTTTTTTAAAATTTATGTCCATCATATCTTTCTCATCAAGTTGCATGAGAGTGTTCCCACTTTCTTCTAGCTTATCCTGATACACCTTGCAAGTGTGGCTTGTGTCTTGGTTGTCTTCTTTTTCCTTCTCTGCTTGTTCTTTTCTTTTCCTTTTCCTTTTCATGGTTGTCTTTTTTGTGTGGATCTCTGAACTCCTATTCCCTAGGAAGTTGGTTAAGTATGTCGTAGGAGTTTTTAGTGGATATTTTCAGAGCATTGTCTTGATTCTAATTTATGTGTGGGTGTCAGGATGCTAAATTGAAGATTTAAATGACCCAAAACACTAAATTGTCAAACTGTGGTTTGTAAACTTCGAGCTGATACACCTGTATGTGCAGGTTAATTCCTATCTGGCTATCCCTCGGAAAGAAAACATAACCACTGAGAACTTGAACCCTAATGACAATCTTGAAACTTAGCATTTCCTATTTAAGTCATCAACGTAAAACAATCTTACGTTTTAAATCCTGTACTTCTATCTCACTATATAAGCTATTTCCATTCATAAGTATGATTTCACAAGCTTAATCCGCCACTACTTTTAATCATCTTTCATCACCATTTCTATTCAAGCCACAACAGAAAGAGTGTTTCCTCAAAGGCATTTAATC
>SNQJ01S0025029.1:0-12301 GCA_010110895.2 Picea sitchensis
ACTATCTCTTCCCCCTCCATACATATTGTTAACATATGTGTCAACTTCTTTGTAACATTAGGATCACTTAACATTTTCAAACAACAACGCAAAAAGTTACTTACTCGATCATTTGCTTGTTCCTCATGACAAGTGTTGCACTGTGTTTCTTCTTGCACCATGCCTCGTATCTCTTTGTGCACATGCTCCTTGATTTCCTTATGTTCGTCCCACTGCAGCTCTTCTTGTATGTGGGTTTCTTCCAACAACCTCTACATCGTGCATTGTATCTCTTTGTGCACACGAGCTTCCTCTAATGATTTGTGTGTTGCACGATGCAATTCTTCACGGTTGTGGACCTCCTCCAATGACCTTTGTGTTTCCCATTGTACCTCTTTGTGCACTCGAGCTTCCTCCAGTGACCTTTGTGTCATGCATTGTAACTTCTCATGCGTTGTGTCTTCCTCTAGAGCCCTCTACACATTGCACAAACATTGATTTTGTCGTGCAATGTCAAACTTATGGGGGTGCATGCGCCACTTTTTTTTATCTTCCCTTCCACATTCTGACCTGTGTTTTCTCCATGCTCTAAGTCCATTCCCGTTTGAATTCCTCCTCGGGTTACCACCCATACATTTGTTTCTTCCTTTGGCTTCGTATTTTTGCATGGCTTTGTAGTCACCATATTGCAGTGTGCCTTCTTCTCTTCCCACTTTGCTAGCAAGTCCGGACAATCTTCTTTGGCATGCTTTGTACTGTAACAATACCCACAGAGACCACACTATTTAGTACAAAGTCACGACATGTGGCCTACTTTGCCACAATTAAAACAGATAGGTGGTCTTCTTCCACCACCATCGTATCCTCGTCCTCTTCCTCATCTATATTCACCTCTTAGACCTCCTTGGTATCCTCCTCTATCTGTGCCTTTGTGATCGCCACCTTTATGTTCTTCCTAGACCTGGAAGGCATCTGCAGTGTGCTCCTGCATCAACTAACATGACCAATAGTTGTTAACATCATGCCCCATGGATTTGTAGAACTCACAAAATAGAGTATGCATAGTCTGTTGATACTTCTATAATGTTGGGCACCGTGGAGGTATATGTGCCCATTGTCTACAAGTATCGCACCACTCGATCTGAGTTCCAGTTGGAAATGAGTTTGGCACATCTATCGCCATGTATCTCCCTAAATTTAGACATTCATTCCTATGGTGGCCTTTTGTGTGACACACAATACACCACACATGCTCGTGCACCACCTTGTTACAAAATATTTTTCCTGCAGACAGGTGAAATCTCCCTTGGATATCTAGACCCCTATTGTCCAAGACAAAAAAAAAACAAAAAAAAACAAAAACAAATGGACACTAACATTCGTTTAGATTTATAACAGGTGAAAACTAACATGACCAATAGTTGTTAACATCATGCCCCATGGATTTGCAGAACTCACAAAACAGAGTATGCATAGTTTGTTGATACTTCTATAATGTTGGGCACCGTGGAGGTATATGTGCCCATTGTCTGCAAATATCGCACCACTCGGTCTGAGTTCCAGTTGGAAATGAGTTTGGCACATCTATCGCCATGTATCTCCCTAAATTTAGACATTCATTCCCATGGTGGCCTTTTGTGTGACACACAGTACACCACACATGCTCGTGCACCACCTTGTTACAAAATATTTCCCCTACAGACAGGTGAAATCTCCCTTGGATATCTAGACCCCTATTGTCCAAGACAGAAGAAAAAAAAATAAAATAAAAAAATGGACACTAACATTCGTTTAGATTTATTCTTTATGTCTATAGGCAGAGAAGATAGAAGAAATAAGTGCGACTTACTCCTTTTCGACGGTTTTCCTCACTGATCTTCAATCTTTGGTCTTGTTGTCTAAGTTTCTATCACGATGAAGAAAGTATGCAAGGAACAAAACAACACCTTCTACTCCTACAATATATCATTAGACAAGAGCAAATCTATCTATATAGACATACCTTTATAAACAACAATATGAAGGAAATAGGCCAAGTTATATTAATGGAGAAACATGGTGAAGTACTTAAAAACCAACGTTGACGTTGCAACAACTCCTCCAAGCTCTCCAATCCAACCCTTGCCTGAATGTCTCGAGATCAGAAAGATTATGCTTTGATGAATTCTCCTCACAAGATCAAAGGTTTGACACTCTGAAATCCTTTCTCCTCTTCACCTTGGGATGCACTCGTTATATAGGAGTTGGAGGCTTAACCACCATGGAGAAGATCACTCACTAGATCCACTAAATTGGGATCTCCAATATTTTTAGAGAGAAAATATCTCTCAAGGATTTTAGGGACAAAATATCTCTCAAGGATTTTAGGGAGGAAATATCTCTCAAGATCCATCAAATTAGGATATTGGTTTGAGAAAATCGCTCAACCATCCATGAGACTCTCAACTTCTCCTTGAGAGTAGGAAACTAGATGTGAGGTGGATTCTCACACTAAATTAATTTCTTTTTTTCAATAAAAATGAATAATACATGTGCATATAATATTTTGACCTTAATATGATAAATTTCTCCCCCGACATGTGTAGGGATCATGACAAACACTCCCCCACTTAAGTGTGACAAATCCACACTTAGTAGTGTGAGAATTTGGTGTGTAACACACCTTAACCTTAGCCATATCTTGTAACTGCATTGTAATATTTGCAAGTTGGGACTGCACCTGTGCCAAGCCTGCTAATGTCTCACCACCTCTTGGTTTAACTTCTAGGCACATCATAATCTCCATGACCTCTGCTTGAGTCGTCACCTTCTGCTAGGTGAGTGGGACTCAAACATGGGGTTGGAGTCCTGCGATAAACCACCCCTTGTGTTGAATATCTTGGATCTGAAATGTTAGCCTATCCAACAATATCTTGCACTGCTAGTCATAATCCCATACGGTTTCTCCAACTTGTTGCTTGATCTCTTTGATCTCAGTGATACACTGTGATTCTGACTTAGGCTTCTGAAACTCCCTAAGCAGATCTCTCTTTATCTCTTTCAGGGACTTAGTCTATCCTGCTAGCGTAGTCACCTTATACTTCATCTACCACGTCAGAGCTTTGTCTCTAAAGGTGGTCTCCAACTGAGCTATCTTCGACACTTTTTCCATGATTCTCTCCATAGACCATATAACTTCACATGTAAACCAATGTTGCTCCACATCATCTTTACCCATCCAATGGAACACGGGTAGCCTCAAAGCTGTGTCTTGATTCGCCATCCTCAACCTAGTGTTGTGTCCTTCCGACTAATTACTACCTATTGTTGATACCGATACTGATACCGAAACTCTTCCTTGCAAAGTATTGTTGACTTTGACCTCTTCTTCACATGTCTCTTCCCTTCTCCTTTCTTCTACTCCTATCTCCGCACTTTCTTTTGTTCTTTCTTCTTGATTACAAATGCGCAAGGGGGGTGGTTCAAAGAGGGGGTTCCTCCATCTTCGATGAGGGATCCTAAAGAGCTTCCTACTTGTAGCTGCGCAAGTCCATTCACAATAGCTAAAGCCTCTTCCCCTTCTCGAAGGGGTCCATTGCCATATTCTACCACATCAGTGCCACTACTTTGCACCTCATCTTCCTCTGATGTGACTATATCTCTAAACAACCAAGGGGATCCGACTTTTTCTTCTCCAACCCTACTACCACTACTCCTGGTATCCTCACTTGATACCCTACTCCTAACGTCGCGTCTCTTTGATGGCCTATCTCCTTCTGTGCTCCTCTTTGACACATCACTCTCTCCCACACATCCTCCTAGTGCGATCTCTTTTCTCTTTATTCTGGGTCCAACCCCTTGTCCTTCACCCCTTGCTATCTTCTTTCCTCTCCTCTGTTTGGCTTTCCTCCTTAGCTCAACTCTTCTTACATATCTCTCAGATCTTTCTCTCTATTTCTCTTCTAGGTCCATTCTCTTCTCACCTCATCTCATCATCTTATGGATCCTCTCCTTTGGATCCATTTTCTCTCTCTCTTTTCCCCCTTCTTTCATCCCCCCACTCTATGCAAGGGGTTCTACTCATCCATCCTATCGGGCTCCATGCACATTAGTCACTTCTCTACAAACATAAGCTTGATCCATAGGGGAATTTCTTCCAACAGTCTCTTTCGAGGGTCTTCAACAAACTTCCTTTCAACGTCGCTAAAAGAATCAGTGTATTCGATGATGAACTCAACAATGTATCCTTCCTTCAATAGGTTGAACCAAAATTCGATTGCTCGAGCCCACTTATAATCTATAGATTTCAATCTATTGACTGTAGTATGGTCCCATACTAGTGGTTCTTGGACTCCCAAAGCATTATTAATAATTGTTGGCCTCTTCAACCATTCATACAACAAATAAGGAAACTCAACAAATAAAACTTCATGCAAATATGTGTAGATATACCTCTGTTTCTAGCGTTCGACGTTGGTTATGAGATCCTTGGTCTCCCATTGTGCAAACTTGTCTTCCTTCTCAGATAACCATTCTTGTATTTCCTCCCGAGATGGATTCCACCTTATTCTTTCCCTTCATCATGCAATACAAAACCTTTAGGTCTCGATAACAAAACCATTTGTTGGCATGTGTCTCTCCTATTGTTGGGATGTTGAGTATCCAGGGTTCATCAAGATTTGACCAACAAAACCCCAAGGCATTGACATATTCAATATTCAGTCGAGGACCGAAGAAGGTCTCACCCGAGACACCATGAGAATCACAAAGACCATTTAGTCTTGTGTTAGATGTGAAGGGACAATGCATACAAGGAAACCTCTTAGACATACATGCGTAATAAAATACGAAGTAATAAACATTAACCATTAAGACAGATATTCATTCAACTCATAATGCACATAGTAGATTGTAGAGATAAAATGACTTTTATCATATTCAATAGCTTCCAAAATGCATATAGAGACATATTCATATCACATAAAACTATGCTATGCCGTTTGTTTCATTAAACAATTATTACCTTCAACTGTGCCATGCACTCTGTTCTATTTTCTTCTTTCCTACACAAATCTGACTCTATTACAAATTCTTGCAAAACTCATACAAAACTAAACATGGAACTCTTTCTTTATGCTCCAGTCGATTCTTTATCATAGTCATGCATTCTTTGTTCTGATGCTCCGCTTTGTTCGAACTTACGCTCCTAACTGTTCTCCTCCACTCCTCTGCTCCACTCTCTTGAGTGAATACCAGATCTACACACTCTGCCTGTTTGCATGCAACCCCTGAATCTTCCTGGAGTGTGGCAATCCTAACTAACTTTCCAACTCATCCATGCATTTTCCCATGATCATTTGGGTTGTTATCTTACTCACGTGCAAAATATTCCAGAAGATAAGCTTAGATTTGTTGCATGCGGTCTTCTTGATTCCTTGAACGCAGTACAAAACTGAGTTAATGCACACAATCTTCCTTTGGCCGTTGCTGCTGCTGATCCTTCTTTGTGCCGTGCAATGTATCTTCATGGGCACACATGCAAAATTGACTTTGGCGCACGCTCAACTTCCCCAAAACCTTGAATGCCAACACTAACCAACCTATATATTCTACATGATTTTGCTTTACTTTAATGGTTTATTGGTTTGTACAATGTTAATGGCAAACATTTAATCTGGCCACATCAATTTTATAGTTAACTAATTACGATTGTTGATTATTAACTTTACCTATGTGAAGAATAAATTCAAAACCCTTTTTTTAAATGAAACATGTGTACTATATTTTGTATTAATATAAATAAATAAGAAACATTTAAAAAAAAATTATAAATTCTTTATAATATATATATATATATATTTTAAGAATTTTTATTATTTTAAATAAGTATAAAAATGAAATTTTATTATTATTTGGATTATAATTTTGTTTATAGAAGCAATTACGACAAAATATTTGCTAAGAGCTCAACATGTCACTTGCATGAATTGAACTTAGATGGCTTAACAATCATTCCTCCCAACCACCCAAGCTAAACCCAATTGACAACTTACATATAAACTTATCAAAACAAGTGAATCTATTATTGGAAATTAAAGGCGTTGTCTAAATGTTATGAGTTTTGGCATTTTCTATCTGAATCGGACGATATAAATTCGATTGAAATCAAAATTCTCTATTGTTTAAACTGTATTTCCGAGTGGATAAATGGATTTAGCGTCTTCAAATCACCACGACACTTGGATTATACATATTTAACCACTGAAATCTACAGAACCAACAATTTCTCACCGGATTTTGGACAAAATTAAATGAAAAATATCCTTGAAAAATAGCCAAAACGTAGAACCATTTAGACTACGACAAAAATAAACAAACTCTACGATGATTATAAAAATTGAGAAAGTAAATGAAAAATTATAAAAAAAATTAAAACAATTACAAAATTTGTCACATTTGTTGTTCTAATAAAAGTATTAAAATAAAAAATAAATTATTTACATCAACAACAAAACATTAAATGGAAAGTAACAACATCACGTTTTTAGTAAACAAAAGTCAACAATGACATGTGAAAATTATGACATGGCATTTAAAAAAAATTCTATATTAAACACTTTTAATTTTATTTTTACATTCTTAAAGATTTTATATCTTATCCATAATTTATTTCACAAATAAGAAAATAAAATAAACATTTAAAAATTAAGAAATTTATTTTAAATTTAAAAAAAATAAAAATTTAATAAATTATTATTTTTTAAATATTAATTTTTTTTTACATAGAATTAGATTAATGCAAAATTTAAGCACTTTGACCTATAAATGAAAAGCACATTTCATACTTTAACAAAAAAAATAAAAATAATTATACAACTTTTTTTTTAATCACAAAATGACCGTAAAAATCTTTTTATTGCTACAAAAGTCCCACTCACATATACATAACTCATTGAAATGACTATGCAATCCCTAACTAAATGTGACAAGATGGCCATATCTTTTTTTCTTTCTAATGGGCATGTGGGATCGATTGGCATAGGGATATTACACTACATTGCTAGTTGAATGGTTTTTTTGTCGTGCAAAGATGGTAAAGAAAGGTAGAATAAGAAAACATATTATCATACAATCAATTAACTATTATTATACATGTTGATAAGCATGATATATAGTGTTGAGTTAGGTTTAATTTTCTATTAGTTCATGGTTGACCATAAAATATATACTCTTTTATCTAAAGTTTTGAAAAATAATGATTAATTTTAAATTTTAAATTTCATTTATCTGATATTTTATTGGCCAAAAACTTTGAAGTCTTATTGCTGCCTTCACTTCCCCCAATGTTATTGTAATAAATATTTTTGTCATCTAGTCATTTTATGCCTACTCATTCTCTCCCTATCTCCTTAAACAATACTTTCATTATTATATTTGGCAGGTATATGCTATCTAGTAGCCATGTATTAATAAAGGGTCAAGTATCTTTTTGTACACCCCCATTATAATGAGAAAGATAAAAGAGAATATACAACATAGATTCATTTTAATTTTGGATTTATTTAGTGCTAAAAGAGATTCAAATTTTTTTGACTTGAAAATATTTCCTCAAGTTTTTCACATTAAAAAAAAGTTTACATCTCAAAGGATTTAATCCCTCTTAACACTCGATAGATTTACAGTTAATATGGATTTACGTTGGTTAATTTATTATAATCATCATCTCTTTTTAATTTTTTATTATCATGGTAAATTATTATTATTATTTTAAACTAAAAGCACCAAACTTCTATTAATCACATAAAAATACAATCATACAATCATTCCCCACTGAAGGCCCGCCAATAAAGGAAACCAAGCCCCCACCAGATTTTTCCATAAAAAATTTGATAAGTCTCAAAGGTGTTCATTTGTCTCATACTAACATAGAATAATAATTGATAGTCTAAAGTATATCTTTCCACAAGACTAAATAAAAAGACTATAGAAAGATCACACTAATCAACCAACACTTAAAGGAGGGGGAGTTTCTTTCGCATCCACTTCTAGGATTATATCAACATCCTCAAAATCCTCACAGACCCGCTTCATTTGTTGAACATCCCGGTCAACCAATCAGATTTTCCTTCATTCTAGTTGTGCTAGTTGACCCCATTTCCCTTTTTCCCTTACCATCTTCTTCTGGAGATTTTGAGACAGTGACTTTAACCCCAAAGACTAACCCATATACAACCTCAAACTTCCCTTCAAATATGTAGAGGGAGTGGAGGATGTCTTGTTGCCCTGCTTTCACACTTACCAGTGCCTGTGCAATTAGGGTTTTCACAAACCAGTAAGTTTCAACCAACCAAAAGTACTTTGTGTCTTTGGTTCATGAGTGGATGGGGTTTTCAACCCATTCACGAGCCTCCTCCAGGATCTAGGCATCTAAAACTTGCTCCCTCTTGACCACCATCGCCGCCTCCACCTCCTTGGCCTTGTCTGAAACTTTATCTTTGAATTGGCACTCAGGGAGGGCCACCTCATGCTCTGCCCTGGTTCCCACCTTTTGCGACCTCAAGGAAGAGGTTGAATGATCACCCCTGCACCCTCCTTTCTTCGTGCTCTTTCTTCCCTTCCTTGGACCTTGAGCCATGCCTAAAGACCCTCTCAACCAACAACCATTCCTAACTCTCCACCCAGGATGGTATTCCCGACACAAAAAGGACGGAGTGAAACACATACAAAGCACCACCCCCTCAAATCCCGTCGAAGCTTACAAAGTTGAAACAACAAGAGGTTGTTGAGATTTTGAGGCTTTTCGAACCAGTTTGTTGCCTCACCAAGCTAGAAGAGCCCCAACTTCCTCATCAAACCACCCTCAACAACTTGATGGTCCGATAGGCTCAATCCTCCCTTAGGACGCTCACTCTAGTGCTTCTGGCCATCTCTACAACTCCAAATTCCTTTCACCATAGGCTTGCTCCTAAAAACCTCAATTATGTCCATCAAGCTCAACTCCTTCACTACCCAACAACTCGTAGAATGATGTGGCTTCCCCACTTCAACACTCTAAGGAATTGTACCCTTGATTGCACCATAAAACCCTCACATCTCAGCCTTATACCTTGTCTTACGCCTGAACCACTTAGCCTTCATGGATCTGACTGAAATGGTGGTCGTCGTACCCACGCCACCCTAAGTATTCATTATTTGCCAGCCAACGATAAGAGACCTCATGAGCGCCCAACAACATGTCTTTACATTCATGGTGGTGAGTTGGTTTCGCCAACCACATGCCCGACCTCTACCCCCCAACTTGCACCCCATCCAAGAATACGGTACATTATTTTTTACTGAAGTCATTTTTTTTTTCAATTTAATTTATTAATATTACAATAAACACATGGATGCATTTAATTACTATGTATGCAATACTTTAAACGTACCATATCAAATTCATTGACTATCTAAGAGAAACAATAAACAAAAGTAGCAATGATATATTATTATTACTTTATTTTTAATTATGTGATTTTTTTTCAAGGGAACAACTCTTGAGGAAACCCACCAGGTACTTCCCCTCATTTCAAGGATGGTACCTAGGGTAAACTAGATTTTGTAGAAAGTCGAGGCTTTTTTGATTGTGTGCTCATTTAAGAGCCAAACATGTCACTTGTAGGAAATGAGTCTGGGCGGGAGGAAAACACCCCTCAACACAAACCACTCGGACTAAACCCAATTGATAATAACTTGAAATATTATATTGAATCAAAAATTATATATTAATTTTGTTTAATATTGATTATTTGTTTTGTTATTAATTTTGTTTATAGCCTACTTACATCAAAGGATTTTTTTTTGGTTATTATAGTAGTGGTTTTTTTTTTTTCATTTTTATTGTAATACTTATTGTAAATGCACCTAATTACTTTACTTTATGGAGTACTTTGACAATTATTATTATTATTTTATTTTTAGTTATGTGATGTATTATTTTTCGCTATGGATTTATGTTTGTCTCTCTCTCTATATATAATTGTTATTAGTCCCTCGAGAAGGCCAATATTATAGCATTTGATTCATCCTTGACCATCCATTAATTTGCCTTTGACTACAAATATTTTTTTTGCTATCCAATGTTGTACATATGCTTGACAAAATAATGATTTTTTCATAATATTTAAATTACTTTTATCACACATCTCATTGGCTTACCAATTCAATGTCTTTTGGCAGAGCTATAACCGAATGCGATTTTTGAATCTTAGGTTATACCTAAGTTTTGATTTTTAATTATGAACACGCACACAATGCAATTTTTTTCAAACATAGATAACCTAAGTTTGGAGTTTTAATCTTAGATATAATATGTTCATCGAGGTTATTGAATTTATGCAAGTGGAACAAAAACATGTGAAGTGCATTTATTTTTTCATAATATTTTTTTAACGAAACTTTTAATGATCTTGTAACACATTTTTTTAACGATCTTGTAACGTATTTTTTTTAATGATCTTGTAACGTATATTTTTTATCGATCTTGTAATGAAATTTGCAACATAATTTACAATTATCAGCATTCCACTACACAATCTTTGTTATCTCTAATTATTCATTTTGGTTTGATGTCTCCTTCCTTGCCCAACCCCTTTTTTCCATCTCCAGGTTTCTTATCTTTAATAAATTTTAGGAGTTTTCTCGAGTGTATATACCCCAACAAAAGTATCTCTATAACTCTCTATAAGTGCATAGATGGTTGTGCATACCACTTCCTGGTAGACAAATAGATGGTTGTGCATACCACTTCATAACTCTCTATAAGTGCATAGATGGTTGTGCATACCACTTCCTGGTAGACAAATAGATGGTTGTGCATACCACTTCTCGGTAGACCATCAATGAACAAAGTTCCATCCTTACMTTCTCCCTCTCCCATGGGTTGCAATCTCTTTAACAATAATCTTGACCATGGATTCAATCTCAGGTGCCATGAAGYGGGTGGAGTTGGATGCACCTATACTGAATGCAAATTGGAGTCGGATGCATGCATAGTAAATGCAAATTTAGAGCTTAACCACTCCAATGACATATACATGGTAATGATATACATTAAAGGTTTGGTCCCAACTATTTGTAAATTCAATTATCATTGTGGTTATCACCGTGTCAAAAAATATTACTAATCAATCATTGATCTCTTTTTTTCGTTATAATTTTTTCGTTTATTAGTAATTCCAACAATCGATACTTTTTCCTTTTCCTTTCGTATATCTCAATTCATCAAAATTGATTTTAGAAAATATCTAGTAAATGCTCATATCTTTAGTTTGAAATTAGTGATTATGTTGTAGATTATGTGAGAAATAGAGACATGGACATTGTATAAAACCAAAACAATGGCACCAGAGTCAAGTTCTATCCTATTTTAGAATATGAGGAAATAATTGTATGGTAGTTATTTATATGGTTATGAATAAAGTTACATTGTCAAATTTATCGAGAGTCATTATCTAATCGTGTCAAAGAGTTAAACAATTAATAACAATTTGATCATGAATTTTAAAATTGTAGGCACTTAAATTCATTAATTTGATCTTTCTTTTACATAATTATTAATTTTATAAGTTAATGTTAAGCTCAGACCTATATAAACATATTTTTTAAATTGCTGGCACTTAAAATTCATTAATTTTATCTTTCTTTTACATAAGGGGGTCCCTTGTCTCACAAACAACGGGTCTCATACACCAATTTGGTGTGGCTTGGC
Source organism: Picea sitchensis (assembly GCA_010110895.2). Lineage (NCBI taxonomy): Eukaryota > Viridiplantae > Streptophyta > Pinopsida > Pinales > Pinaceae > Picea > Picea sitchensis. The sequence continues at coordinate 11,708 of SNQJ01S0025029.1, forward strand.
CGTCTTTGTCATCTTTGTTTGATATGTTTGAACCTGTAATTTCTTAAGAAGAAACACATATTCTCAAATCAACGACATTTGGACTATCTAAAGTCTACTGAAGTATACATACCCTACCCTCTCTTAATTTGAAACCTCTCTTAATTTGAAAAAATGACCTCTTACAAAAATAAAAATAAAAAAATACATATTCTTTGCAATTAAACCCAATCAAATAAACATTAACCAAAAACTTATACCACATAATAACAATTTTTAAATAGTGGTTCCTACAATACTATCCGTGGTTAGATAAAGCATAAAAAATCATTATGTCATTTTTATATCTATATATCCGGGTCATTCTAATAATCAATTCAAGATTTGTGTGTATATGTCAGTGGAAAATCCAACAAATCCCAAATGGAGTGACGGTGAGGATAAAGGCAGGTCCGGAATCCGTTCAGGACACGGTGGCAACTGCATCTCGGCCGTACGATACGGATCTGACGGTCTCTGAGGCATACTTCGATTATATTTCGTTTTTTCTGGAAGACAAGGGGCTTTGATGATATTAATTACTAGGGTTCGACAGCAACCATTTTTCTTTTTCAT
>SNQJ01S0025029.1:39904-96238 GCA_010110895.2 Picea sitchensis
TATAACCCCCACCCTTGTACCACCTCCTCTTCCCACCCTGGCATTGAGGGTGACATTGGAACTTCTTTCCCCCTCGAGAAAAAACCTCCTCCGAGAGGAAGGAAATCCTTCCTCTCCTAGGCTCAAAACAAAGCTAGCTCTGAGATCGAATCTAGGACAAAAAACTCTCCTCGGGGCTCTTAGAGAAAACGCCCCCGACAAGTTTTCCCGGTGATCATTCTCTCCCACAACTGTTGCAGGATGACTAACCTCGCCAAAAGATTATCCCCTAAGAGACTTGCTAACCTTTTCTTGTAACATCCAGTTCTACTGAGCACATTTTATACTAACTTATTCTTTGAGGACACTTGCGAGCAAGTGATCCGGTTATGATACATTATGATTATGCTTTGATTATGAGTTATGTTATGATGTCATTGTGATTATATGTTAGTTTCTAGATGTATATATGTGTCGACATGTATTATTGATGAGTTTCCCTGAGAGTGCAGGATACATGACAGGTTGATGACGCTGATGGCATCAATGAACTTCCTTGGACTCTGGATTGAGTCAAGGAAGGGATATGTAATTGGTTTGAGTATTTGATTTACACGCATGTGATATGGATGATGATTTCATTATGGATGTTATGTATATGGGTTATTGGCATTGTTCTTGTCAGTGGATGCAGGTTTGGAGACGCTTGCTAATTGTACTCACATAAGGAGTAAAGGGGTCATGCACAAAAACCAAACATTTGAAGGAGAGGTGTGGCAACGCCCCTGTCACAGCCTTCTAAAACTCTCATTGTGACCTAAATTGTAGGTTAACGATTACCTAGTTCGAGAGGTCCACGATGTCTTGAGGGCAAACTGAGACAGTCGCTCATGAAAAAATCTAAGGGGCACGCAATAAGGTGGAATCCTTATTCCTTAGAAGCCCTTAGTCTCTCACAAGGTCGACCAAGTGGAATGTTGACTCCAAGGTCTGACAAACTTCCAAAACTAGTCAAAGGTGAGTGGCACCCTTGGAGCACGGAGATGCGTCTTGAAGGGCATGTCACGTAATTAAATTTGCGAGTCAATAAAATCTAGATGACCTGGAAAAGTAATAAAATGTTTAGACCTTGTTAAAACAAAGTATTAATTAATTATTAATTTATAAACTTAGAAATCTAACTAGAAGTCTAAGCCTAAGTCCAAGTATAAGTCTAAGTTTAAAAATGTGACTAAATTAAATATTAAATAAGATTAAGGGAGTTGAGACAAAATAAACTCTAGGAAAGGGGGGGAAATAATTAAAGGTTGGATTGGTGCACATGTGTGCATGAAAATAAAATAATGATTTTTAAAATAAAAGAATTTAAAACATGAGAGAATAGGTGTACAAATATAGTAGCATCTTGAGTCAATCTACCACTAAGCCTAACTAAAGGAAGACTCATAAACCAACTCAAACTAAGATCTAGTTAGGGGACACTCATTAAATGAGAAATTGGGGAACTAAGGGACAACTAAGAGCGAAAACATGAACACATTGGGGAATGTGTGGAAAATTGGCTTTTTAAATAAAATAAAATGGGAAATTACTGGTGCAACTTGGGGAGAGTGTGACAAGTGTGTGAGTGAATAATCAGTAATAAAATAATTAAAAAGTTAATTATTTGTGCATGTGGACAAGTGTCATTGGGGATTTTTCTATAAAAGAATTGAGAGAAAGGGAGAAGGGGATCTTACCTTGGTTAGTACTGTTATGCTGCCAATTTTTTCTTGACTAAGTTTTACATATGAGAGTTGGGTTCCAAAACTTGACAGGAGTGGAAGCTCTTTCTTACGAGGCACGTTTTGGGTGTTATTGTTTCTAGTTTCTTGTGTGTGGCCCCTTTGCGGCTCGAGGGATAAGGGGGGAGAAGAGTACCCCTAACATTGGCTGGGAGATACCGATGATGTCATTAGATTAGTGGGTAGAAGCAAGGAGAGTGTACGTTGCTTCCAAGTCTAAATTCCTTCAGCGCGATATTTTATTGTATAATCGTGTTATTGAAACAAGAGTTCACATTTCATTCTATGAATTCAAGGAATCTATTGTAGATGTAATAATTATTCTAGATGCAATTGCAATTTCGGGCTCTCGTGTGTTTGGTTAAATAAATTGTTCTTATTTGTTCTTATTTATTCAATTATTATTATACAAACTTTTTTATTCATGATAGCAACGTTGTTCTTGTTTTCAAGTATTATTTGATCCAATGCGTATCACTTTTCAATAATCACGTCCAATTTCCTTTCATCTAGAATTTCCTTGCAACACGTCCACCTTGGATTCATTTCAATCCGAGGAATAGCCTCATCTAAGCTTTTACTAGAACATGAATCTTTTTATTCTAAGATAAGGGTCAACTCGAATTTTTAAACATAGTGTTAAGTTTTATTCTCCCGTATCACTCTTACTCCAATAATTAGTATTATCATGGTTAGAATGAGTTAGATTATAATACTACATATATGTGTATAAAGTTTTCCTTAGCAGAACTAATGGAATGAGAAAATCAAGGTCGTATAAAGCAAAATAAGTGTTTAAATGTAAATCAGTCAATTACTAGGAGAAGTGGACATTGCAATTGGAACCATCAAACTTTTATGAGTTGTAATAATTATAACATCGTAGTAAAAAATATGTGAATACCTTTTGCATTTGTGTCAAATGTGGATATTGTGTTATTTAATGAGAAGTAATAATCAAAGTTGAAATTTTCAAGTAATCCATGGGTTGGCTCAACCTTTCCTTTGGTTACACTAGATTAACTAAATCCTTGTATATATTTGAGTAAATTGTACAGAAAAATTTAGGAGTTTTTGAATTTTAAATACTTCATTTAGTATGGCTCTATTGTTTTTGACATTGGTTCCCGTGATTAACTTGATATTTAAAGATATTAGACCTTACAAGAAACATACATAACCTCTTGACATCAACTTCAATTAGATATATGACGATGCTTTGTTTTCAATTAATGCTAATTATATAATTACGATTATGCCTTACTTGTTCATTTTGTTGTGAGTGTTATCATGAAGGTGTTACTTGACTCAGTAAAATTTAACTATTGTGTCTGGATGAATGATGATTAGATTTTATGTGATGTTAGTCTTAAATTTCGGCTTTGGTTTGGGTCATGGGATTTAGATACCTTCTTGTTCCTTAGAACAACATCCAGTCCTGAGACCTTAAATGGTCAAAATAGATCGGATGAATCCTAGACTTGAGTGTCGATTATGTGTCTTGAAGGTCCTAACCTTGCAGGGTAGGTTGGTAGGGGAGACATAGTTGTTAATATCTTTCATGTGATATGATTGTACAATGCACTCATATTAAACTTAGTAATTGCAATGATGTTGTAACTCTAATTTAAGGAGAGTGATGTTGAAAAACTAATATGTGTTGACATTTTATTATTTACATATGTATTTGTCGCAATACGCTATCTTAACATGTTGCTTCAATTTATTTTTTATTTTGTATTTTGTATTCACTTACATTTATTTCTTAGGGAGGGAATGTTACATTTCTCCCCTTCCATTCTACGTCTCCAAGAAACTATGATTGTTGGGGAAAAAGTCGAGACTTCACTCTCCAACTCCTTCCCAAGTTGGGCCTTTCTAGCTCTCGATGCTTAAGGAAAATCTAGAGGACTCATGATAGGGTGGAGGACTTCTGCCCTCAAGCTCATAAAATCCTGGGCCTCTCCATCTGCACTCTTCACACACTTCTTCTCCAGCGAGATCAACCTCGATTTTCTTTTTATCAATGTATATGGTCCCTGCTATGACATAAAGGAATTATGGTAATCCTTCTTCAACAAGGACTTGCATCAACACACTATCATAGGTGGGGATTTAAACTTCACACTGGGAGCCTGAGAAATCTGGGGGCCCTCGGCTCAGAGAGATCCCCTCTGTAACACCCCTATTTCCCCCAGCATGTAATTAATCATTTATTATTATTACCATGCTATGGCATGTGTACAATGTAAATGTATCATTGTTTAGATTTCCAACAACTGACTGTGGGGGTGAAGCCTTGAAGTATTGTCCATGATATCACTAGAGGAAAGAGTGAGGAAACTATAGAGAGGGTTCATTATGTCAAATGACCCAAATTCTCTTTGTTGACATAATAAGCCTCATCCGAATTCCAAAGGAGAATCAGTTAATGAAAGAAGGATCGATGGTTGAACAATCATCTACCCCCATGAATAGAAGCATGGAGGGTTTGGTTGAGGAGACAAAAAAACGATGAACCCGAAGTACCACAAAGTGCGGTTTTCCTACAGGCCCAAACTGACCCGAGTTTCTTATGACAGAAGGAACAAGATAGGTCCAGAACCTTCCTGAGGAGGAAAAAGGCGTGAAAGAATACATGCGAAGGCAGACAAGCAAGGAGACCAAGGGCACAGGGGGCATGCAACCGAGATATGCTGAGATAAAGGGGAAAGCACAAGATAAGCTCCAGTTCAAAGAAGAATTGAGAGATTAAATTGTTTCGGCTACAGGAGAGAACAAAAAGAAGGAGTCCTCAGAGATGAGGGCCGCAAGCTTGATGTGAGAAAGCATCTGATAAACCTCGTAGAGGCTGTGATAGAGAAAGAGTCTCTGAGGAATTGCAAGAGTTTTCCCTAGTGATATCATGACTTGGCACGGGGGTGGCCAGAGTGCTAAGAGTGAATTCCTCTGAGCCTACGATTGGGTGGAGAGGAGAACACCCACAATTAGATGGATGGCTGCCACTTGTAATAGATAAGTATTCTCATACCCTATGAAGCTGAACTATAACTATAAAATAAGGTTAAATATATCATGAACATTTTAGGGGTGTGCATGCTTGTTTGATGATTAGAATGATTTTCTTTATTTTTCTTGGTTGTGTATTTAAGAAAGTAAGGAATTGCATGGTCGAACATGATTTGTACACGTAAATACTTCACCCCCTGTAGTGGCTCAAATTAAAGGAATGAACTGTAACTTTGTTGACCATAGCACAGTTTCATGTATGCATGCTTACACTTCCATTTTTTTTTGGGTCTCTTGGAAAAAGGGTTTGTTAAGCTCAAGAGAGGTAGTGTGAGGGTGCACAGAGCCTATGAAGTTGTGTAGAGGTTAAGAACTCTCTAAGTTATAAATTCCATGAGAAGCGCAAGAAGTGTTCCCACACTTTATTTGAAGTATTTACAAGCTCAAAAGGTATAATGCTCGTAGAATACACACAAAGGGCACATCCTTTAAACCACTCGTCTGTGTGATCGAGGGCTCACCCCCACAACCCTAACCAAATCACGGTGAAGAGTTGAGTGTGTAGTCCTGGAACTTGTCGAGAAACCTCATATGACCAGGACCATGGAACCCAACGTTATGCCCAATGGGAGCTAAGCCTTTTAGCTTTGGAACTCTGGGAGTTCGGAGCTCCGGGATGTTATGACTTTACAACCTCTGAAACCAACTGAAGGTAACCTGTTGGTTTGGTTACCCACGAGGTTGATTGACATACGACGGTCTCTTAACCATGACCATGGGATCTGTCCCACGGATTAAAATCTTGACCCACCTACTGGTCGCAAAGTAACACAAGTTGTAGATTCGAGGATACTCGGGATATTCCCTAACTGTTGGATCTATGTTGTGGTCAGTCCGACTTGACCACTTTGGGAGAACAAAGGTGTCATAACACCAAAACCCCCGAACATCGGAGTTGTGAATTAATGTGAGTCGTGGATCTGGGGAGTCCATTGAGAACCCCTCCCAACCGTCCGATCCACCAGTGGAAGGATTTGTGTACAACACTTCGACGAAGTCCTACTCTCAGAGAAAATGAGTGTTAAGCGGGTAGAACCCTCAAACGCCGAAGTCGCGAAGCGATGAGGACCGTCAATCTGGGGATGTGTTGCGATATCTCCTTGACCATTGGATCTAGACTATGGTTAGCCCGATGTTGACCACTACGGGAGTAAAGATGATATTACACAACACAACCCCTGAACGCTGAAGTTGCGAAGCAATGGAGGCCATAGATCTATGGGTCTATGTGGACACATCTCGACAATATGATATAAGGGGTGTTGGGAGGTCACTGGCAAGAGTTCGAACTTTAGGGCTCTGGGTGATTTTGCAGGTAGTTGAGATTAGAGGCTTACAAAGGGTGTCCATTTGGAGTGATGTAGCACACTAATGTCACCCAGGGTGACGTGGAACCATGTTTGGCATGCCAAGTGTCACATTGATTTGTGCATTTTACAGGACTTATATGGCAACTAGAATGTGACATGTGTCACCCATTGATAGGGCCACATGTCATCTATGTTCTTTGCCGCGTGTCACCCCCCGGTGCGCGGTTGTTTGACCTAATGGCTATTGGGACCCCAGGATTTCAGGAGTTCGAAACTTTGAGAGACTTGGGATGTTAGAACGTATGCTCCCAAAAGGGCCGAAGGTCGGAGCTACATGGCAGTACCTCGAGAGTTTGGGAGTTCAGAACTTCGAGAGACTTGGGATGTTAGAACGTATGTTCCCAAAAGTTTCTAAGGTCGGAGCTACATGGTAGTACCTCGGGAGTTTGAAACTCTGAGAGACTTGGGATGTTAGAATGTATGCTCCAAAAAGGTCCGAAGGTCGAAGCTACGTGACATCACTTCAAAACTCTGGGAATGGTTCAGACAAGGATATAAAGGACGAAGGGCCGAAGGCCCGGTGATCACGAAGGTGCAAGGAACATCCTCTGTAACCGCCTCTCTAGTGGCCATGTCATCACTATGGGATGACAACCATGGTCAAGTCCATTCCAGGTGGAATGGTACAAATTAAATGAACCCACGTGGGTGCCACGTGGCCTTTGACCAATGATTCTTGAAGAGCTTCAGAAGGGTATAAGTTCCAATCCAGGGCTAAGATTTGAGCATGGTAACAGTTGTTGGAAAGCTCTTGATGAGAAGAAGGTGACGGAGATCTCCGAAAAAGGATTCGAGATGATGGAGGAAAGTGAAATTTTGATGCCACGTACCTTAAAAAGGTAATTAAGGGGTTGGGTGTGTTACACCCTCTCTGACTTTCTCATTTCAAAATTGGACAAGATCGGAATATCAAACATTCAACTTGTCAAATACTACCCCACCTGGAGGAATATGAGATCAATGAATGAGATGGTAGCAAAGAGATTGGACAAATTCCTTCTCTCCAATTCTCTCCTTCAGGGGTCCAAAAGATTCAGACAATGAGTGGCCTCTGGTGGTTTATTGGACCATAACCCAATCCTGCTCGAAACGATGGTCATGGGAAAAAAACTCGAGTCCGTTTAAATTCAACCCTCTTTGGTTGGAATCCAAATCCTATCTAGATACCATTAAGGATTATTTAGCTCCTTATGATCCATAGCTCCTAGAATCACCAACCATCTAATTTATGGAAAACCTTAAGAGAGCTAAGGCAACCTCCATCACTTGGAATAAAAAAAGAAAACATGAGGAAAAGAAGGCCCTATCAGAGACATATATGAAAATGTTCAAATGGCTCTCCAAAGAAACTTAGGGGGCCCTCTCAAAAGATTCAAAATAGGAGTATAATCCACTTGACACCCAAAGGAGAAAAATCCTCTAGAAAATACATCAGGAATGGAGGATGCGAAGCAAATCCCTACAACTTCAAGTGAGAGACAAAAATACTAAATGTTTCCACCACTTTTCAAATAATAGGAAGCAACACAACACCATTTGGTCAATTCTCAGAAGCAATGGTTCAAAGGAAAAATCCTTTACCGACCTTGCGAAGGAATGTACTTCCCACTTTGAAGCTATCTATAAAGCGGACCACATGATGAACATAGAAACTATCCTAAAGGTGGAAATCCTCTTCCCAAGGTTTATTTCTCTTGAGGACAATCAAAAACTCATGGAGGAGGTCACATTGGAATAATTGGAAAAAACCATCCAGAGTTTTCAGAAGGACAAAAGCTAGGGTTGGGATGGTTTTCCAATAGACTTATATAAAGTGTGTTTTGAGATTGTGGGAGTGGATCTACTAAAAATGATCGAACACTCAAGAAGATCTGGGCAGATATAGGCTCCCTTCAATGCCAACTTCATTTCCCTCATACCAAAGGTAGATGATCCAACACGTTTTTATCAATTTAGGCCCATCTCACTATGCAACAATGTCTATAAAATCATTACAAAAATCATTGCACTGAGAATAGAAGACGCTCTAAGTGAAAAAATTTATGAAGATAAATTTGGCTTTTTGAGGGGAACACAAATCCATCAAATAATTGGGATTTCTCAGGAGGGTCTGCACTCTATTTACACACAAAAACAAAGAGCCATCACCTATAAAGTGGATCTCTCAAAAGCATTTGATAAAGTGAGTTGGTTTTACATCCAACTATTATTAATACACTTGGGCTTCTGCCACTCTCTTGTCACCTGGATAATGAGTTGCATATCCACTACATATTTCTCTCTTCTAATCAATGGATCAACAACCACTTTCTTCCAAACAAATTGGGGTCTCTGCCAAGGATGCCCCCTCTCCTCGCTCCTCTTCCTTCCAGTGGTCGAATGTCTCAGTATAATTATCCACAATGAAGTATCAACAACAAAATTCAAAGGTATAAAATCAGCTTATCCTTCTCCCTTACTCACCTTCTTTTTGTTGATAACATTCTAATCTTGTGAATGGAACATCTCCTATATCCCCACTCTGAAGGAGAATCTCAACACTTTCTTCCTTGTCACATGCATATAAGTTAATAAGCAAAAGCCTTCCCTTCACACATGGGGCCTTTCATATATTGAATGTCAACATATCTCCAAAGCTATGGGAACACCCGTCTCAAGAAACCTAGAACTGATGAAATCTCTAGGCTTCAACTTAAAACCTAATAGCTACTACAAGAAATATTGGCAATGGCTCTGCCCTAAGATTGAAAAAAGACTGCTCTCCTGGAAAAATAGGTGGCTTTCCTGTGCAGACAGGCTAGTTTTAGTAAAATATGTCCTGGAAGTTATCCCAGTCTACTAGAATTCCCTAGAATGGTTCCAAAGTGAATCCTAGAAAAAATTAGTCAACTTTCCTTTTGTTTTCTATGGGCTCGCTGAGATGAAAAAAGGTCGTTTGTTCTGGCATAAAAAAATGGATATATATTCCAAAGTCATATGGGGGTTGGGGACTAAAAACATCCATCTCTTCGCTCAAGCCTTAGCAGCCAAAAATTTATGGGTTATCATCACAAACACAAGTCTTTGGGCCCAGATAGTAAAAGAAAAATGCATCCCCCAGGATTCAATAGTAGACTGAATAAGACAGATTTGGAAGTCTTCCAAGAACGGTTCAATCATATGGAAAGCCACCATAAATGCTTTTCCTCTGATTTGAAATTGGCTCATATGGAATATTGGAAATGGAGAAGATGTCCTCATTGACAGGGACCCTTGGATAGAATGCAAAGGAAAACATCTCCTTCCCAAACATGCTATTCAATAGCTCAACAGTGCAAGGTTCACACACCTACATCAAATAACTAGGAGGAATTATGCTCATAATAAAACAAAGTGTCTTAATTGGGAGGAAGTAGGCTTAAGTGAATCCCATGCTCCTCCTTGGTGAGTATACACTGAAGCTCTAACTTCATGCATGGTTAACCTCACCGACCAAAAATACACATTGATCTAGTCCTTCAACCCTACATGATCCTATGCCCTAAAGCAGTGCTATCTGGCGTTAATATTGGAGCATGTGGATGAGCCAATTCCTTAGTGGGGGTGTTGACTCTTGAATCTGTTAGGACTGAAACAACAACCTCACGGGGATACAAATCCCCCTGTGTTTTTATAGAGGTGGTACTCCTCTTTGTTTTAATATTTTCTTGGGACTCTAGATTTTTAGAATATAGACTTTGCAGAAGTTCGTCGTGATAATCAAAGAAATATAAAGATTGCAAGAAAAGATAACAAGAAAGAAAATGTGTGTGTGTTTTTTTTTTAAAGAGAGTTTTTGAGAAATGACCAGGAACTGCACACTTCATACATTTGAAAAAGATAGACAAAATTTCCTCACATCCATCATAGTTAAACTAAAGATTTTTGATCACATAAAATAAAAGAAGATGGTCTGCATGCATAAGAGAACTTTAATAGAGTAAAAACACGGGGAGCTAAAATAAAGATAATGATAGATCAATCTCAAATACTTTATACTCAAAACTCAGAGTTACAAAGTACAGTAAAAAACGATCCCGAAATAGTTCTCTTGGGATTTCTGAAAAATATATAGTCTGTTACAAAGCTTTGAAATTTAAATGTGTTTGTCCTTAGGACTGGGATTGGGGCTCCTACGGACCATAAAGAAAATATGAACAAGAAGTAAGTTGTAGAAGGAGGATAATGGGAAATGATAGAGTATAAATACCTGGAAAGAAGACAGGGATAAGTTATCAGATTTCAGTTAAACCTTTCTTGTAACTGGATTAAAAACTGATAAAGAAAGCAAAATGTGATCAACATGAACTTACTATGATGGTCTCTCGTATCTCTTCACTTGCTTGCTGCTGTCCTTTTATTGTCTTCATTAACGGTTATAGGAACCATATCAACTGTTTCTTTCCCTTCTTCAGTTAATTTGTCGATTGCCTTTATGAACCAATCTTCAATATAACTTTTCATTGGTGTGACATTTATTTCATGCCATATTTTAATGTTGAATAACTCACCTTCCAAGTCTCTTAAGTCAAGAGAAATACCATGTACTGCTTCCTCAATATCTTGATATTTCACAGAATAATCAACTAGCCAATTGTCTATTTCATCTTCATTATATTCGAGTATGCCATAAAAATTTCAACTGATAACCCTTTAAATATCCCAACTTGTTCGTCAAATTGTTGATTTGTTAGAAACATTGAGTTGAGAATTAATTTAGGGTCTTGTACTTTGTTAGTACCTCCTGTTAGATCTATCTCCGCGAGTCTCTTAAAGATAGCCTGTTATTTTATTGTAAAATATAAAATATAAAGAATCATGCGAGAAATGGTAGCAGTGCTTTCCTGACCTGTCAACCTGATGAACACCCATGCAATATCTCAAAAGGGATTTTTAAAAGAATCAACTTGGATCCTGGTTATGTCTTTTGGCATAGTCGCAGGATTCTCCAAATATTCAGGCAAGAGAGTTAGGACATTGTTATGTTTCTTCAGAAAATCTTTGTAGTTTTCTCCTTTGAAGGTAAGTGTTGGCTATGAGAGCTTCAACATCTTATGAAAAACTTGCGGTGAAAGGGAAATGGGGGAATGATCTTGGAGTTGTATAATTCTCTGGCTTGAAACGTACTTCTCAACGCACCATGCAACAAGTTCTTTGCAGTCAAATACCTCAGGAACACACCCTGCGCGAGCAATTCCTGATGCCCACGTTACACATTATTTTGGTCATTCTAATGATGATATCACAGACATGTGTTCAAGCTCCCAACATGACTTTTTGCCTGAGAAAAGAAACTTCTTTCCTCCTCTACAAGGCTTCTTTTTAGAAAGGGTCCACAGGCTGCTCGCAATACACAGTGCGAAAATCTATCATTTCCACAAGCGGCTCTATAGTTGCCACCAGGATTTCCGCAGGCTGCTACATAGGTAGGGTGTGGCAGCGTTCCAAAGCTAAAAGAAGAAAGAGGTTTCACGAAGTTTCTAGAAGGGGAATATTCTAGAATGTGAGGTGGTGTCCGTATGGTTGCGATCCTACTGGTTTCTCTGATTTGGTGGGATTATCCTCATCCTTTTAACCACTTCACCTTCTCCTATATAATCATGGGCTTCTCATGGAAAAGGTTAAGCAAGAAGAAGTAAGATTAAGTAGAGAATTGATGAAAGAATAGGCTGAAGACTGTGTGAAGAATCTTGTTCTCATTGATGCTTGGGGCCTCCATTTGCCCATCAAGATTTTGTGGATTATCTTCATGCAAATTTCGGAGCAAGTGTATGTGTGTGTTGGAACAAAGGACCACTAAAAGGGAAGTCACGACATCAAGGCGATTCCGTTGTATCTTCTACTTTTCATTAATATAATACAGTGACACGTCTCTTTCCCATAAAATGATTAGTGTTGTATTACATGACTCCTTGATCACATGTTTGGGTTGTCATTGAATTCTACTATTGTTGATTTCATGTTGGTTGGTTTGTGTTGTCACATATCTGATTCTACAAGAGCACTGGAGTGAAGCAAGGACAACAAAGATATAAGGAAGTGATTAATAAGGTATGTTATCTATTCCTCTTTGGATAGTAAACTCAATGATTGCAACTTAGGGAAAGCGTCTTGTTTTGTTCTAGATCCAGGTGGATCTAGGGGGATCAGTTCATGTCCACATCTACTGATTTACCCAATAACAAAATTGGCGACTCCACTGGGGAAGACAACTTGTTTGTGTTTTTTTGTTGGCAATTTTCTTTTGACCTATTCTTTTTACTTGATATCAATCTCTGAGTCTCTGGGAGACCCATTCACTCTCCCTGGGTTTAAAAGTCTACCTAGATGTTTTGCCTTTTTACCCAAATTTCTTAATTTTTCAAACACGTCTGCACTGCACCTTATAGATAGCCTGCAAAAACCATTCATTTCCGCACCCTGGTGGTTTGTTCTAGCGCGGGATTTCCACACCCTACATGTTTCTGGCTCGCGGAAATCATTCATTTTCACACTGTGTTATACTGCTCGCCTGCGACGACGTCTGATTTTTTTTTTTTTCGGTTTTGGCTTCTACTGTGTCCCAGTTTTGCTTTAGTCAGTTGGACAAAGATTTTTAATGCCAATTCTTGAATTCTTCTGATTGTTTCATGTTGATCTTGATTGGTTTCGACGATCGAAACCTCTTTTTTTTTTTTTTTATCTTTTTTCAATCTTTGTTTTTTATTTTTATCGACAAGGATATAATCTCCAGACTTGCGTCCGAGTGCTTTCTCGATTAAAGGTATTGGTTTGGATTTGTATTTGTAGGTTTGTTACATCTTTTGGATTGCTTGATGATCAGAAAAACATTTCTTATTCATATTTGAAAATGCATTTTCTTGCCTTTTTTATTTTTATCTCCATTGAAAGATCGATTTGGGTGTTTGTTGAGTGCTTTATTTTCATTGATTGCTTATCCTTTCTTAGTTACAACCCTGTTTTGGTTTCTTGAAAGGAAAAAAATAAAGTCTTTCTAGTCTTTTAAGCGATCATTTATACATGAAATATTGTCGTCTGAAACATTGAAAAAGAACAAATAGTGAAATTACATTGTTGATGATTGTTTGGTACTACATTCAAAGAAAATAATTGTACATCGTAGTTGCGTTGCTCCAGAAAAATACTTTCTCCCTACTGTAGATAGAATTCATCGAATGAAATTTTGCATCATTCATTCCTATTTTCACGTTATTGGGTCAAAGTCTTACACAACATTGGTTTCATTCCCATCTCCCTCTTGAGTAACAACAAGCTTTAATAATATTGTGAAACTCTAAAATTTAACTAGTAACTTTTTCTAGGGCTCTTTGACACCAACAATAGCTAGGATAGAGCTTTGGAATAGGCAGTGAGACACACTCTCCAAAGCGCAAAACAAACAATAATATCTTGTGATAGGGAGTGTTCAAATCCATTTGCAACATTTTGTCCTGGGAAGCCCTTCTCACACAAGGGTCAAACCTGAGATTGCATTGAGATTGGCAGAGTTACTCACCCAGCTTTGTTGGTCTCAGTGTAGAGATTGCACATATTATGGGGGTCACTTAAAGGTATACCCACAATGATGAGTGAAGCCTCTCAAGTTGATTTCGGGCTCGATACCCTGCCCTTGCGTGTGGATCGGACTGTCAACTGTTTCCCCATGCATCATTGTTGTTTGTGGTAACTTTAGTAGCCTATCTTCTTAGGGTATTACACAAGGTGACTGTGGAGGGGCAAGTCTCCACGGTACCTGGAATCGACGTTGGCCAGACTCACTCGGGCTCCTTGGAGGGTATACTCACGATTATGTGTGGGAGCTTGCACCAAGGTGTAAGTCCATTAAGCAGGTCATCAACGTAACTTTTCCACCCTACCCCAGCCCCTTCTTGTCTCGACTTCGTGACGTTGGATTTCATCACCAATTAGTGACTTCAGAATATGAAGGTATTGTTTGCTTGGTTTTGATTCCTAGATTTTATTAGTGAGTGTTGTTTGTTTACATAGTTGGCCATAGATTTTTTCTGTATATTTTTTGGTTCGGCCAACATTGACCCTCCACGTCGTTCACGTAGGATGTAGGGACTACCTCCAGAAGATTCAAAAGTTTCTCAACCCTTGTCCCTTAACCCACCGAAGGACTCTCCTCAACAGAGTGAGATCCAAGACCACGTTCCTTCATAGCCGGAAAGGACTGATTCTCTAGAGAGTTTTCGGATCATTTTTGACCCTCTAGAAGCTTTCCTCCTACCTCTTGGATACGAGAGACATATTCTCCGACTCAATTCGTCTGGAGAACTTGTTATCAACACTTCTGGATTACCTCCTGAAATTGTCGCAGGCCTTAACGAGGATCCTGATTGGACTATTGACATAGCTCAGACTCCGACTTCTAGATGGAACCCTCCCACCTTAGAGACAGGAGCTGACATACCTATCATTTCTGAACCACCCAAATTTTTTTACATGTTTACAATACCCTTAGATCACTTTAACAATACAACATGCTATTATTTTCCTGGTTCGGAAGCCTTCTCAGCTGGTCCCAGTTCAACCATCCCTCTTCAGCAGGCCCATTCTACAATGGTCCCAAACACTATGATTATTCCCACCAAGAATACGGTGGCTAGCCAATCACATATTCGCACATCGCTTTTATCTAGTCAAGTCCCATCACTTCCTCTTGGGTACAATGCTTTAAATGCTTCTATTCCTAATCCTACCCTAGTTCCATCTGGAATTTCTAGAGTCTTCACTCCTCCTGGGTATAATGCTGCTTCCGGTTCTATTTCGACACCGTCCCAGTTCTTTTTCGGAGGGTCGCTTCCACCTGTTATAGGAGGATTCAGACCTAGTGGCTCTACCGCCATTGGAATGACTACACCATTATTCACTTCTGGTTATTAGATTTCCACTGGGGGGCAATATACCCCCTGGGGGCACACTCAATTTGGAAGTCAAACCCAAATTGGATCATCATCCTCGCTTGGAGGACAACCCCCACTTGGAGGATATAATCCACAGTATGGGCAGAACATCCTTGGATCCTTGGCCCAGTATTGGAATCGTCTTATTCAAGGGAATCCACAACCATCTGGGGGGAAATAAACTCACGTTGGCTCTTTCATAGCCCCTAGTTCGGGCCAAGCATATCTCAGTTCTTCCAATCCCATTTGGGGTTCTAACATTCAATCTAGGATCCCTTTGTAAGGGAACATCCCCACTCCGTTCAACCCTATGAGTTACCTACCTCCGCACACACGTCCGAATCTACCATGATCTTTGCATCATATGCAAACTGCTTATGGTCCTACTGGTTTACCGATGAGAATCCCTCCCCAAAGTTACTAGTATCCTCATGTGAATAGACAACTTCCCTTTTTGGCCACTTTGGACCTTCCTGATCTATCTAGGATTTTGAACGATCCTATCTCACACTCTCCCCACTAGCCCGTCATACAGGGCAAATTACTGTCTGACATTCCCAAGTTCGATGGTAAACCAGGAGAGGATCCAAACAATCATGTAATGACTTTCCACCTTTGGTGTTCATCCAATTCTTTGATGGATGACTCCATTCGGTTATGTCTTTTTCAATGAACTCTCACGGTTTCAGCCGTAAAGTGGTATATAGAATTACCACGAGGCTTCTTCATCGATTTCAATACCCTAGCTATGGCTTTCCTCACTGACTACCAGTTGCCAATCCGTTATGAAATGGGGACTGAGATTTTGAGTTCTTTCAAACAAAGTAAAGCCACTCATATCTTCGATCACATTCATGAGTGGAGACGAAGACGAGTCTAATCAAACTCGATCTTCCTGATCAGTTGTTGGCAGAGTGGTTCGCAAAATCATTCATGAATGACATATCTAAAGACATTGCTATGAGAGTTATCCTGAAGAAGAACAGGCGATCAATCGTGCCCAACATCTCGATCTCGTTTATTCACAAATGGAGACTCTTTACGATCCTCCCTGACGCTCCTCACGCTTCTACCACCGCTACCTCAACAACCCCGGCAACTTCTCATGTTGTTGATGGTGTGATAGGAACTTTCCATGCTCAGCACCAATGCGCGGACCTTTCACACCACTCCCAAACCATGCTTCTAATGTTCAAACTATTCCAACACCCACTCCTCCCACCGGTAAAACTTCCGAAGTGAGCGTTGTTCAATCAACTCCTAGAGTAAGAATAAATCTAAAAAAGGAAGGGTAGGAATAAGGAGGATGATAAGAATAACAACCCACAATCAAATAAGACCAAGTCACAACATAGCGATTATAAGGATAGCATAAAACCTCATCGCTGCTTATACGTGGTGATGAGAATCCTGCATGAAGGATTATTAGGAGGCGTGTTGAGGTCTGATTCCTCAGAATAAATCATCAAATATCAATTAATCGATCAACCTAATCAATATCATTATCGTCATCTGACCTGATGGTCTCAATTGATGGTATATCATCATCGTCTAGTTATTCAATATTGACAAAATATTATCTTTAAGGGACTTAATTAACTCTTCAAAATCATCCTTTTTTAATGCCACCTGGCCACTTTGTAAAATAATATGTAGCGGTTAGAATATATATATATGTCCATTGCTTGACTTTGGGTTTATTGGATAGCAACATCAAGTCCCCATTGGGAAAATGGTTGTTCTACAAATATAGGTTGTAATGACATTGCAGATCTCTTCATTTTTCCTTGAAAATTGTTGGCATGAAAAACACTTCCTTATTGGCATATGAGTCTTTAAAATTGATGGCCAATAAAACCAAACTCTTATTATCTTATGGAAGGTGGTCGTAGAGCATAGAAAGTGTTCACCGCATATTCCTTCATGGAATTATCTGATTAGTTCTTGGGCTTGATTTTAATCAATGCATCTCAGTAGTATGTCATCATAGTTTCTTCTGAAAAATATATCAACTATGATCACATATTGAATCAATTTCATCTTCAATGTCCTTCTCTCTTTTGAGTTCATGGTGACTGGGAATTGTCCAGACCTCAAATAAATATAATATATCTATACCATTTTGAATTTGCCATGGGTTCTCCTACTAAAATTGAAATCATTCCACCCAAAGAATCATTGTTTGCAATGAGTTTACATGAACCCTGTCCTTTGAATACCTTTGAGTTTGATTTCAATGTCATATTCTTATATTTTTGCCAACCATTTTTTCCCATTTTCCTTCTCTCTCAATTGTTGATTTAAAAGCATCTTCACGGGAAAGGATGGAACACATGCAATGTCATGAAAATTTAATATATAAGTATGAAATTGCGCTTCTAATTTTACAAGAGACCGGGCTTGCTTCTCCAATTTTGAATATCTCAATTCATAATCATGATTGGTCTTGCTCATGAAGCTAATCATGAGTTCTTCACGTTATGGTATTCCTTTGAGTAAGAATAGATGCAACCACCGTTTCTATAGCGAATGAATAAATGAGTGAGTCTTTGAAAATATGGGTTAATGAGGACTAGAGTTGTAGTGATTTCCCTTTTTATATTATTGAAAGTTTCTTGTGTATCCACTGTCCATTCAAACATTTGGTGATTTGTAGGATCTCTTTTAATGACTATGGTTGAGTTTTTAATTTGCATGTGTTAATTAACCATTTGAGAAATCTTAATGAAAGAATGAGGAAAAAAATTATAGCATCCATATACACATATGCAGAGATGAAATGAAATAATAGACAGAAAACCATAACACACAGACTGATAACAGAGTTCGACACAAAAATGCCTACGTCTCGAGGGCCTTTTTCTTTGTGGTGGAGGCTTCTTTATTTCTATTTCAAAAGCTCAAAATTACATCCTTGGCCGGTGCCAATTGGCTACAAGGCCCGTCTGGTCATGTTCTCTAGATCAAGAACCACAAAGAAAGCTTGCCCGACCACCATAAAGCGGACGGCAGGAGCTCCGAAATGACCCAGACATCGTCACCTCAATGGCTTCCCCTACATAGAAATGGCTTTGGCTTGGCTTCCCTTGACATAACTCTAATTTTTCTGCCTTTGACTGTCCTCCATGGCCTCAAAGCGAGGCTGGTTTATATATATCACGAGAGTTGGTTGTTCATCTCCAACTTCCTCCCAAATTGGGCTCAAAAATGCCCAATATCTCCCAAAGTGGAGAAAATCCAGTAAAATCAGGCATTAAATCATTGAAAAATCAAAATACATTATAATAAAACCCATTTTGGTTTAATTTTATGGGATAAGCCCATAGGCCTGGGTGCGGGCCCCCTAAACTCGATTAGAGTATGGGGCCATATTTGTGAAAGCGTATTATAGGCTAGTGGCCCCATAATCTGCCTAGTTCACAGTTACCGTGGCATGGTAATGCGGGACTACTCGGGCCATTTGTCATAACCCGTGGTAGTAGTTGTAACCTAGTGCTCACGTACAATAGGGTCACAGGTCATATGGGAGATCGAGGCTAGTCTACATCCACAACCTCCCGGCGGCTCGTGTCGGTAAGCCTCGCCGTGTGGTGGTGTATTCGCCGAGGGTTGGGGCTAAGCCACAGCCCTTTCCTCCGTAGACAAAACCATATTTCAAACATAAATATAATTCTGCAGCATTTTACATAGCAAATTTACCACCTTCGGTGGGCGGTTAGCCCGGCCACCTTGATCCGTTAAGCTATGGGAGTCGGAGTTCGACTCCGTGCACTGTAAAATTTTACATATAAAACCAACAACCAACCGCGGGGTGCCGGTGGCAGCTGTTGGTACGACCCGCGATGGCACCTCAAAACCAACCAATATATGCCGCATCAGATCTCTGCGGTGGGTCCATGTGCGCACGCCACATGCGTGCATGCATTATGCCCGTCGCCTTTATCCGTTAGTTCGCAGGCGTCATTAGTGCCGTAATGTCGCACTTTCGGTGGTGACATGTGTCACCTCCGGATAGGTCCAACTATATGCCAAATCAGCACGCCATGCTCGCCACATGTCTTCACCCGAACACATGTCATATCTAGAAGCTGCCATGTGTCGCAACCGGAACTGCGTCGACTGTGTTCACAATCATCCCTTTTTACTGTTTTGGCACCGGACGAGCGGTGATATCTTGCTGTCACGGGCCGACGTGAAGTAAATATGCCGAATCCAGGGGAAGCGAGATGGAGCGCCAATGGCATTGGTTTCGATCAGTTAGAGCACTTTTCATTTTGGAGCATTTTAAACCACCATCGGTACGGATCGATTTGAGGATCATTTGGTCCACCTAAAGCAATAAATTGATGCGATTTCACAATACTTACGCCAATTAGGAACAAATTTTTGCACAAAGTTGATCTTACCAAAAATGATTGAACTCCTTTCTTAGATGATGGGGATTTAAGTTAATTTATAGCTTCGCTCTTCGGGATCTATATATTCCTTCCTTGCATACACTATGACCCAGCAGTTTGCCTTGAGTATGGGCAATTTTTTGGATTTATGGAAACACCATATAATATACACCTTTCAAAACTTTCTCGAGGTGAGGAATGCTTGATCTGCTGTTTTTAATGTACTATTAGTCATCTTGATAAACCAAGCCATGGATTTTCCTAATAACCCATAAAATCCGCGATCCATGGCCCTCACGAAATGTGGCTCTTGCATTCTTCAAACCAAAGGGAATCTAGCATGTCGCCAGTCTCCCAAAGGTGTTATGAATGTTGTCTTTGCTCTGTCTTCCTCGGCAAGCTGGGACTTGATTATACTTTCCGGAAAAGACATCTAACATGGACATGCAGGCTAATCCATGTGACTTGCTGGAGAAGAAAATCCATGTTAGGTGAAGGATAATTATCCTTTATACTTGCTGTTAAGATCTGAAATCTACACACATCTGAATCTCCCGAGTCTTTTTTCTTCTGATCAGGGGTTAGAAATCAATCATAATGTCTAATGGGGTACATTATTCCAACCTTCTTTAATTTCTCCAATTCAACCTTTACTAGAGGTTTGTTTTAGGGTTGTTGACTTTATCCCCTTCTCTCAAGGGAATATCACGTTGAAATATTGACATCACCCTTCTCTCAAGGGAATAATACGTTGAAATATTGTTTTATCATAAGCCTTCAAATCATCATAACTCCATGTGAACACATCAAGATATTCTTTAAATAATGCAACATATTGATGAACTTCTTCAAT
Source organism: Picea sitchensis (assembly GCA_010110895.2). Lineage (NCBI taxonomy): Eukaryota > Viridiplantae > Streptophyta > Pinopsida > Pinales > Pinaceae > Picea > Picea sitchensis. The sequence continues at coordinate 60,302 of SNQJ01S0025029.1, forward strand.
TGTGCGATCAACTCCCAAGTTGATATATTTTGGGGAATTGTCAGTTCCAATATTGTTTTTTCTTGTTTCTTGGACCTTTCAGAGTGAAATTTCTTCCAAGATACTCTTAGTGTGATCATCTCTTGTAAAAAGAGACTCATATTGAATACAATCCTTCGAGACAACATATATGTGATTGTCTTCATCATCATCATCATTCATTTTTTTTTTTCCAATTGTTCATCATTCTCAAATACTTGTAAATATTCCTAGTTATCATGTATAGAAGGTCAAAATACTCTTTCTACTTGAAAATATGTTTTGCTTTGAACATCATCTGGGTTTGACAATGAGGCTACCAAAGCCAATGAATCTTCCTTCTAATTCTTATCCCTTGGGATGAAAGAGATGTTGAAAGAACCAAAGGCTTCCATCAATTCATTAACTCTTTTGAAATATAATTTGAGTCTTTCCTTTTTTATTTTATACCTCTGGGTGACTTGATTTATTACCAACTCGGAGTCGCCAGTCACAATTATATGTTCTATCTTCAATTCTTGTGCAAAAATCATTCCCTGAATCAAAGCTTCGTATTCTGCCTCATTATTGGTACATGCAAATTCAAGTCTGATAGCATGTGGATGCACAATCTTTCCTGGACTTACAAGGACAATTCCAAGTCCACTCTCGAAACTTGAGCAAGGTCCATCAAATGACATCCTTCAATAACCTTCAAACAAATGCTCTTGATTCTCCATACCTTGAATTTGCTCCAGGATTTCAGTCTGTTCCATGTCTAGGATATCATAATTTTTGATCCTAGCGTCTATATAATCTTCCATTAATTCATTATCCTTCTTTTTGAAAGAGAAGGGTTTCTTAGGTTCACGAGGAACCTTAATCATTGCTCCTTATTTGTCCGGAAGCATCATGCAACTTCCATCATTCATTATGTATCCTCCGATCATAGATGACCAATCTCTTCCTAAAACAACTCCATATGTAGGAGGGAGGTCTACCACAATAATATTGAAAACTTTAATAATATGGGGGGCCACCGTGATCCAAGCATAAAAGTCTTTAATTTCACCATAAGTTGGCACTTGTTTGAAATCGATTGCATATATACTTTCACCAGTCTCATAATATTTTGTGTGGTTCATGCCCAATGCCTCCATGACCGCTAGTGGCATAACATTATTGGCTGTGCCAGTATCGACTACACAATTATGAAGTGCAACATCATGATTTTCAATTGAAATATAAAAGGGCAGGATTTTACCTCTCAACTTGATGGTAGATTTGTTCTAGCTTTGTTTCAGACTTGTAACAACAACTTCCACTTTTTCGGACGGATCATCCAATAATCTCAAAATGTTTTCCCTTTGTTGGGGAATCTTCACCACTTCTATAAAAGGAAGAGTTATCCTTAGTTTACTCAAGTCATCTACAACAATGTATTTCATTTGGGTGGAGTTTGACATAAGGTGTTTCTTCTTGCTTCCAATGCTATTTGTCACATTTTCATTTGACTTTTTCTCATTCATTTTTTCTTTATCTTTTTTGTTTTCTCTTTTAGAATCATTTTTATTCTTGGATTTATTTACAAACGCTCTTGTCTGGGCGACATTTTCTTGCGAGTCAAGGTCATTGTCGCCTTCCTCAAATATATACATGGGTGTCTCACATTTGTCCATCTGCACAGTTTCAGAACTTTCATCAGGTAAATAATAGTTCCCTTGCTCAACCATTTTCTCATCATATACATAATCCAGAACCACTGCATTAGGGATTGGTTTCCTCGGAACCCTTGGCCTTTGTGGATTATAAGTGTTTTCAAACCTCACTCGGTTTTCTTGGGGAGGGTTCCTTCTTTGCTCTTGGACCAACATTCTCGTATTTGATACATAATTGTCCCCCCTTCTTAATCTGGTTATCTCATTCTACATTTGCTTGATGGTTCTATTCATTTGTGCAATTTCAATTCTTTGCTTGGTTTCTTGTGCTGCAACAGGGTCTACCTTCACATCTGGTATGGTCCCCTTGAAGAAGCCTCCTCCACTTGTTTTTTTTTTGGATTGGCAGTGGATTCGGTTCTTCATTCTTTTGTGAGCTAGAGGCTCCTTGACTATCAATACTTAAGCCTCCCAGCTCCCTTTGTACTTTTCCCAGGATAATGTTAGGGTCAACACCCATCTCAATCAAATTTCTTCCATCTCAGTGGATTTAATCATTGCTTCCTCCCAAGTATCCATCTGGGATGTTATGATAGCATATTTCACATTTGGGGGCATCACATTCTTATAACAACCAAGTATGACTGGGTCATTAGGTCTTTTATCTTCTGGAATCTTACTCAAAGTTTTATTGAACCTAAGATTAAAATCTCGTATACTCTCATTCTTCCTCAAACCAATCTGGGTGAAATCGGTGATAAGGGTATGATATGCAACTGGAGGGGTGAACATAGTTAGGAACATGGCTTCGAGGTCATTAAACGAGCCAATGGATCTACTGGGTAATGGTGTATACCATTCATAAGCTCTCCCCGATAAGGTTTGAAGAAATAACCTTACCATCACATCGTCATATTCAACACGATGAAAATCACAAACATCAAGAAATAAGTTAAGGTGCCTCTTGGCATCGATTGTTTCATCTGAAGAAAATTCCTTTAGGGTACCCTCAGGGAGAGCGGGGAGATCATGTTGCTCACCTCAAATATTTAAAGGGGAATCTCTTACTCTTCTTCGATTTTCAAATCTTAGGTTTTCTTGATTTCTTCCACCACCTCCTGAGGTTCTCTTCGTGGTTCATCTCGCGGTTGTTCATTTCTTTCAGCCATCTTCAAAGATGTTTCAGGAATATGTTTTCCACTTCTTAAGATACAAAGTTGCTTGCTTTTACTTCTGGTAATGGGTCCCTTGTATTCCTCTAGCTTCAATCCCGACCCTGTCTTTGTGCTGCTCTTGCTAGTATTTCGTTCCTTCGGTATTGTCGCTCATCTCTCCTCTGTCTTCAGAGGATTTCTCTTTCTTCTTCTTGGATCAATGTCTACCAAGACCATTCCAATTCTTCTCAGTTCTTGAATTTTGTTATTACTAGATCATATAGCCGAAGTAATATGATTCGTTGATTATTCAATCCAATTTCCAGGTGGGGCTGATCAGCCTGGGGGAAAGTCATGTATTTTTCAAAAGATGCTAAACCAGATTTCAAATTTCAATTCATTCCCTAGTATGGTCACAAACAATGTTGACACTTGAATCTGTCAGGACCGAAACGACAACCTCACGGGGATACAAATCCCCCTGCAGTTTTTTAGAGGTGGCACTCATCTTTGTTTTAATATTTTCTTGGGACTCTAGATTTTTATAATATAGGACTTTGCATAAGTCCATCATGATAATCAAATAAATATAAAGATTGCAAGAAAAGATAACAAGTTTTTGTTTTTTTTGTTTTTTCTAAAGAGAGTCCCAAGAAATGACCAGGAACCGCACACTTCATACATTTGAAAAAGATAAACAAAATTTCCTCACATCCATCATAGTTAAACTAAGATTTTTGATCACATAAAATAAAAGAAGATGGTCTGCATGCATAAGAGAACTTTAATAGAGTAAAAACACAAGGAACTCAAACAAATATAGTGATAGATCAATCTCAAATACTTCATACTCAAAACTAAGAGTTACAAAGTACAGTCAAAACTGATCCCAAAATAGTTCTCTTGGGATTTCTGAAAAATATATAGTATGTTATAAAGATTTGAAATTTAAATGCATTTGTCCTTAGGACTGGGATTGGGTCTCCCGTGGACCATAAAGAAAATATGAACAAGAACTAATCTGTAGAAGGAGGATGATGGGCGATGACATAGTAGCAAGACCTGGAAAGAAGACACAGAGAAGTTATCAGATTTTGGTTAAACCTTTCTAGTCAAAGAAGCAGAGTAACTGGATGAAAAACTGATAAAGAAAGCAAAATGTGATCAATATGAACTTACTATGATGGTCTCTCATATCTTTTCACTTGCTTGTTGTTGTCCTTTTATTGTCTTCGTTGATGGTTATAGGAACCGTCTCAACTATTTCTTTCCCTTCTTCGGTTAATTTGTTGATTGTATTTCTGAACCAATCTTCAATATAAATTTTCATTGGTGTGACGTTTATTTCATGTCAGATTTTAATGTTGAATAAATCACCTTCCAAGTCTCTTAAGTAAAGAGAAATACCATGTACTGCTTCCTCAATATCTTGATTTTTCATGGAATAATCAACTAGCCAATTGTCTATTTCATCGTCATTATATTCGAGTATGTCATAAATTTTTTTAACTGATAACCCTTTAAATATCTCAACTTGTTCATCAAATTGTTGCTTTGTTAGAAACATTGAGTTGATAATTAATTTAGGGTCTTGTACTTCATTAGTACGTCCTTCTAGATCTATCTTCGTGAATCTCTTAAAGATAATATGTTATTTTACTGTAAAATATAAAATATAAAGAATCATGCGAGAAATGGTAGCAGTGCTTTCCTCACCTGTCAACCTGGTTAACAACCAAGCAATATCTCGAAAGGGTTTTTTAAAAGAATCGACCTGGATCCTGGTTATGTCTTCTATAATAGTCGTAGGATTCACAAAATATTCAGGCAGGAGAGCGAGGCCATTGTTATGTTTATTCAAAAAATCTCTATAGTATTCTCCTTTGAAGGTAAGTGTTTCCTCTGGGAGCTTCAACATCTTACGAAAAACTTACGGTGAAGGGGAAATGGGGGAATGATCTTGAAGTTGTGTAATTCTTTGTCTCGACACGTAGTTCGCAATGCACCATGCAACAAGTTCTTTGCAGTCAAATACTTCAGGAACACACCCTACGCGAGCAATTCTAGATGCCCATATTACGTCTTTTTGTGCAGGAGGAGTTTAGTAATATGAATATGCTCTGGACCACTAAAATTTCTGGTCTTCATGACAAAAAATATTCAAAGTATCTCCACAAAATTGTTGTCTGGTTGATGCTTCCATTAGGTTGACTGGAGTATTCTTCAGCTGAATAATAACTTTAAATAAATCCTTTTAGAGAGATGACAATAATATAATCCTTTGGCAAATGGTGAATTAATGAAATTTAATGAATAATCTCCTCGACTCTTTCGCCATTAACGACAATCTCTTCGAAGCCTGCAAAATTAGTTGTTAGCATTAAACAACATTCAATGCATATTGGAAAAAGCGCGAGAATGGCGGGGATGAACGAGAGTAGTTTTGAATATGAAGTTTTTCATGAACCTGCCAACCCACGGTTGTGGATGATAATAAATGAGTTAAAGTGTAGAAAAATGATTGGTCTGATTCGCATGCAGGACAAATAAAATGGTTTTAGGGACTCAAGAACCACAACAAGTATGATGGTTGAAATGAGGATCACAAAATTTTGGGTGCAAAGTGGAGATTGTGAAACTTGGTGGGATGAAAGCTCGACCCCGCGAACCTGCGATGTTGAAAAAAAATCTAAGTATAATATAGTAGGATGGTCGTTTGGATAAATGACATAAGAAAATGGATGTGGATGAAGGCCCATGAACCTACCTACCCACGAACTTGTTTATTTCTAAAACACAACAAAGTATGGTAACTAGAAAGGGATAGAAGAAGGGAAGAAAGGAAAAGGGGAAAAAGGGAAGGTATAGAAGAGGGAAAAGAAAGGGAAAAAAGAATTCGGGAAAAAAGAAAGGGGAAGGAAATTTTGGAAGTAGGAATTGATCTCAACAGGGGGCACACTTTGGAAGCTAAAATGCTCGAGAAAATCTAATCTATTAATGTGGCTTCTCCTCACAAACAAAGCCCCCACCTGGGACGATCTCCAGAAATGAAGCTTTGTAGGACTTGGTTGTTGCCCTCTCTGCAACCAAAACTCAGAGAATATTCCCCACTTATTTATCCGCTACCCCTTCACCTTGGAAGTTTGGGCTAACATGAATGTTTCCCTTGGTATTTCTGATCCCTGCAAAGGATCCACAATTGACGAAGAGCCTAATGTTGGTTATCATCTTCCACAAATGCCCCTCATAAATACCTCCCCCTCATAATAGCATGGGGCATATAGATAGCTCAGAATCAAGCTATTTTATTATGATGAATATCCCTCCCCTTCCCGCACTTTCTCTTTGTCTCTATCCATTCTCCTTTCTTTCCCTCTGTCCCCCTCCCATAATCCTCCCCCCACTAGGCCCCCTAAGAAACATTGACTCTTCCTCCCCCTGGGCCTACTTTGATGGGTCAACACAAGGATCCCCATCCATTGGTGTTGCAGGGGGAATCATCTTCATGGATGTAGCTACAAGATTCTCTTTTTCTTCCCAATTGGGCCGTGTTACCAACAATTTCAGTGAATTCTGGGTTGTTAAGCTGCTTTTGTCCTTGGAAAAGGAGAAAGGTCTAACATATAAACATTTCTAGTGACTCTTCTCTAGTGATAAATTGTATAAATGAAAGACAATCACTGCACACATACATACTTCAGCCTATTTTGGACGATACCAAAAGGATTCTCACTTTCTTCTCTAATATCTCCTTCACTCATGTATACATGATATGGAACCAAGAAGCAGATAGCTTATCAAAGTGAGGATTGGACTTGGACCAAGGTTGTTGGAAGATCTGGGAAGAAAACCCATCATGCTCCATAAAACTTCTTCACAACTTTGGGGCCACTCTCTGAATAGCTTTCTCCCAACACAAATTATTTTCAACTAATGCTTGTTTTTTATGGACCTCACAGATGCTTTGAATATTGTAAATATTTTCTACTCCCATAAAAGGGAAGGAATCTCTCAGTTTTTTTTTTCCTTTTTTCTCATGAAATGCTACAAACTATGGACCAACATGGTCATTTTTCTCCATCTATATAGATAGAGACACAACACTACAAGGCAGTACAAGCCAACAAGAATGCTACAACATTCTACTTTTGTAATTTTGGCTGCATGAATAAAATTACATGCTTTTTTCTACGGGATTTTTTTTTTTAGCTTGAATAAAATAATAAAAGTAGTCGTTAAGATTAAGTGAAAAAATATACTAATGAGTATAATAAAGTATTAAAATAAGATATTAAAGTGAGTTATTGAGATAGATTAATAATAATAATAGGAATTCTTTATTGAGGTGTGAGATTTAATATGAGATAACGATAAAATAAAATAAAGTGAATAGGTTAAAAGGAGAAAACAATGAGATAAGAGGATTTGAGAGAGATGGAGAGTAAGATGTGAGGAAAAATAATATGTATAATATGAGGAAAATGATGGAGACAATGAGGCTATTGAAATCTAAACAGAGGAAGCCTAATGATCTAGGTGATGAATGGAGGGCTTCTAGGATTGGCTAAGTTTATAGCCATATTCACAATTAAAGTTATCAGGATGTTTTTCAATTTAGAGAGCTTCCTGAATGAGGCGAGAGGAGTAATGAGGGGACGCGACTAATATTTTAGTTTGGTCAAAGAAAACTAGGCGCTTGGATTTAACGGAGTGTTCAACGATAGCTAATTTGGAGATTCGATTATAGATAGTATTAGCTATATGCTCTTTATGACATGGTTTAAAGGTTCTACCAGTTTGACCTATGTAAGACTTCCCACACGAACAAGAAATTTGGTAAACTCTTGGGCCAAGCATTGGGTCATATTTATCTTTGGTAGTTATAAATAGTTGTTTGACGGTTTTATAGGGTTTGAACAAGGTTTTGGTATTATTCTTCGCCAAGAGTTTAGAGATATGATCGGTGGTGCCTTGGATACAAGGAAGAGAGATGAGAGCACGAGGAGGGGAGGGTAATGAAAATATTTTTTATTTAGGATTGTTGACCAACCAAAAGGATTGGTTGATTTGAGAGAGATAATAGCCATTGGACAAAAGGGTTTTGGTTAGGTGGGCCTCTTCCCCTGCGAGAAATTGAGGGGCAGATATGCGAATGGCTCGAGTAATCAGGATATTTAGGACAATGGATTTTTGAGCTGGAAGATGGTGGGAACTAGTATGAAGGTATCTATCAGTGTGAGTCTTCTTCCTATAGACTTGGTGGGGAAGTGAGCCATCAAGAAGATGAGAGATAAGAACCTCCAAAAAGGGGATGGAGTTGTCTTTTTGAGTTTCCATAGTGAATTGGATGTGAATGAAAAGGCTATTAAGATAGTTGAAGAAGTAGATCAAGTTGGAATGGCCATGAGGCCAGATGAAAAACGTGTCATAAAAAAACCATAAGCAACATTTTGGTTTGAGATGGAAGTTGTTTAGGGATAAAGACTCAAAATGTTCCATAAATATATTAGCAACTACTAGGGATAAGGATGACCCCATAGTTGTACCTTTGGTTTGTTCATAAAAAACCCCTTTAAAGGTGAATAAAGTAAAAGAGAGGTAGATTTTGATTAGGTTAATAAATTGAAAAACATCCTATTAACTTTAATCGTGAAGATGGACACAAACTTAGTCAATCCTAGAAGCCCACCATTCATCACTTGGATCATTAGGCTTCCTCTGTTTAGATTTCAGTTGCCTCATTGTCTCCATCCTTTTCCTCATCTTATATGGATTCTTTTCCTTGCATCTTATTCTTAATCTCTCTCAAATCCTCTTGTCTCATTGTTTTATCCTTTTAACCTATTCACTTTATCTTCTTTTATTATTATCTCATATTAAATATATTAAATCTCACCTTAATAAATAAATCCTATTATTATTAATCTATCTCAACAACTTATTTTAATTTCTTATTTTAATACTTTATTATTCTCATTAATATATTTTTTCACCTAATATCAATGACTACTTTTATTATTTTATTAACATCAAAAATCTTATTAATATCATTACTAGCTTATCTCATCACCTTCGTTGAATTTTATATATTAATACTTTATTACTTTAATTAATACTTTATCACCTAATCTCAACGACTATTTCTTATTATTTATTCATACATATAGGCAATCCTCTTGCCTCTCTTCAACAGTCACTTAGCAATATTCTTCTATAAATACATACCTCAACGATGTTTTCCAACATATTAGCTACATTTGTCCCTGATGAAGGGTGGAGTGTCCACTCAAAACATTGGGCATTTCAATACCTCGCATGCAATTTTCATCCATAAATTTTTCTAGCATTATGACTAATTGTGGAAACCTACATACTCAAGTTGTATGAAGCTTCCACTAGGAGGTGCACATAGATTACAAAGGCAGTGCGCTAGATTATATCAGAGTTATGTGATGCACCAAGGTTTGATGGCACTGGTCTAGTTGATACATTCTTAGCACAAATGGAGGAAGTGGTCCTAGAAAATGGAATACTTGGCCCTTGACCAAGTTTTGAGGAATACTAGGTCATATTTGACCGTTTTGGAATTCGATAGCCTGTCAAAGATGGAGCGCCAGGCGAAGCAGAGATCACAGGATCTTGACCCACTTTTGGTGCCCTTTTAGGGTTTTGGGTTAATGTAATGGGAAAGGGATGTCGGCCCATGGGTTTACCCATGTTTTAGGCCTATTTTGTAAAGTATAAATAAGTAGCTAAGCAATGTAAGAGAGAGAGAGAAAAGATAAGCTAAGTGCTAGTAAAGGCTTTGTGTATATTATGTGACCGACCTGCAGAGCTGAGTGCAAGTGTTGTAAGTGCTGAGTGCACAGATTGTAAGATGGGTCTATGCTAGATCTACTCGGGGAAGGAGGATCTGGCGAGGTGTGTGCATATCTCTTGTCCTATGCGGAGTACAAGTGTGATCTATGTGATGTAACCTGATTGACCAAATCTAATAAAGAAGAAGAAGACTTTGTGGACGTAGCCTTAGGGTGGGGGTGAACCACGGTAACTCTGTGTATTGTGCTCGGTGCTTTGACCTAATGTGTTGGTTTCTTTCTATATGTTATGCTTTGATATGGTTATGCTATGTGCTTTGCTATGATATTCTTAGATAGATCCACTTTGCCTTGTGCTTCTTAGATGTATGGGTGTAGATCTGACATATATGGAAGTGCTGAGTGCTAAACCTATTTTGTTGATGTTAAGTGCTAACTTAATATAGATCTAAGTGAATGCTGCGGTGCTTTGTGCCATCTGCGGAGTACCTTGAGGGTTAAATACTGATGAACGATCTTTGCTAAAGTTCTTGCTAAGAGTAAGAATCACAGATCTGTGTCCCAGCTAAGGTTGCAGACACCTGAGTCTTGCAACCACCCCTACCTCTACCTTGGGTGAGAATTCATCTGCTTCGCAGGTGTTGCCGAAAGGGCCGGTAGTTAGGGTTTTGTTGGTGTGTTGTTGAAGCGTTGAACCCTAGGTCTTCCCCTGTGCTAACAAATGGTTCCATTACCGGGACCTGAAACTGTGATTGCTGGGAACTAAGGAAGAAGAAACTTTGTGCAAAAGAAAGCTCCGTGCGTAGATATGTTGCCCTAGTGCACAACTTTTTACTTGACTTGTGAAGCTTTGTGCCAGGAATAAGGTCAGATATGAAGAAAGGAAGATCAGATATGAAGAAACGAGGTAAGATCTGTAATCTCTATGCTATAATAAAGGTAAGAATAGTCAAAAGTCCTTAGATCTGGAAGCTTTATGCTCTATAGAAGTAAGATAAGTGATTTTTATTTTTTGTTGTTTCTAGAGCGTGGATCTAGGTATGTTTGATAGATTTTGTCCTAGATTAAAAACCAGGGCATTAATCGATGAAAGAAAGTTTGATATGAATAGATCTAATAAGTATAATGATAGATAAGTTATACCTATGCATAGAAAGAATGTTTGGACTAACAAGTGGATGCAGGATCCCAGAAAGAAATTTTTGTAGGCTAGCCATTATGATCCTAGTGCGCAGTACAAGAAGAGTTGGGGATCATTGAAGAGAAAGAGAAGATTAACTCTTTGTTATAGTTGCAGAAGACCAGGACATCTTGCTAAGGAATGCCCTGGGAGAAAACCTAGTTGTCTATGTTGCAAAGCTTTGGACCACGACGTATTGGATTGCCCTAGAATGATCGCTAAGTTGGAAAGGCTGAATCTGAATCAAGAAAACCAGAAGGTAGATCCAGAAAAGGCAGAAACCCAACAAGAATTAGAGAAAATATTAATACAGATAAAAGAAACCTTGAAGGAACATAAAGATGTCTGATTACCAGAGATATTCAAATAAAAGGAGCAAGTCGAAGCAAGAATAGGGGACTTCGACATTGACTGTATTATTGATGAAGAAGCACAAGTGAACATTATGCCAGAAAGAACTTGGGAAGCTATAGGAAAGCCTACCTTGATCCCTTCCCTAGGAGGAACAAGTTTATTCAGAGGAAAGCTAGTAAACCTATGTGGAAGGCTCGCCCAGATACCTATGATTGTCAATGGAAATTCGACAGAGGAAGACTTTGAGATTATTTAATTTGTTGAAGACAACGCCCCGTTTACCATGCTCATAGGAAAACCTTGGATTGATAGAGAACAAGCCAGACAAAAAGAGGAAGAAGAAGTTTTGGAATAGAAGAAGCAAGAGTTAAAAGACTTTATGACCAGAAGGATCACGCACTTGATTGAAGAACAGAAGAGTAGATCATGGGTATTTAATACTAGCAACCTTGATGTCTAGGCTAAGAGAACACTAGAGGATCCGCAGAAGATTGAGTTACCTATTTTTGATACAGAAGAAGTATTATCCAGGAACCCTAGGAAAGAATTTCAACAACGTGAAGTAACTAAGACAAAAGAAGGTAAGTATCAGAATGGTAAAAGCATTACTGAGATGAAGCTCACTGGGAAGAAGGCTAGAAAGTTAAGAAAGAAAAAGGCTAATACTGTAAGGTCACAAGAAGTTCTAGAGGATACTTCGCAGAAAGAAACATTGCAGGATTGGAACTCAACCGAGATATCATAACAACAACATAGAGTACTTCGCCATGACGAAGCAATATAGCCATTGGGGTCGATATATCCGTTCGAATTCCGCTCTGAATGGGCAGAAAAGCAATAAAGGTTCATCATCCAACTGTTGAAACACACCATAATGGGTCGAACTGGAGTTAATGAAGGATCATAACCATTGCAAGCAGACCGTTTCTAAGTTTCCCTACTTAATCCATCGCGCCACACACCGAAAATACTTTTTGCTAAGTGAGAATTTGAGCACAAAACCTGAGATTAACTCACCTTGATATCATTGCCTTGTTTCCATATTATTCACTATAGTCTCTGAATTCCTTTCACACCCGAGCTAGCTCACCCAATATTGTATGTCGGACGATCTCAGCGCTGCTGAGAAAATCGTTGAAGAATTTTTAATTGACTTAATGACTGAGAGAGTCATGTCGGAGTAAGGAGTGTCTACAGGTGTACATGCATCGTCCTCAGGAGCATTTCCAACTTCCCCCTCCACTTCTCGAGAAGGACCATCCCGACTGCCTTCGGAAAGATGATCTAAGCTCGGAAACAACTTCACCAGTGAAGATGATCCCAAGTATCTTTCCTAAGTATATCCCAGCACTAAGCGACACGGTGACTCGAGACACTGTACCCAGAGACTTTGACTATGCTTTGGTCACTGCGTACCTCCTGAAAGGGGTGTGTGCAGTTCGTGTTGACCAGGATAAGCTCACAACGCTGAAATTTAGTGATTTTAACCTTGGAGATCACAAATTTTACAGAATGCTAGCCCCACACAAGTACTTAACTATCACAAAAGGGAGGAACCCAAAGATTGTCCCTCAACAATGGACCCATAACCTCGCGCAGTCAACCCTCCTCAATGTAATGAAGATTCCGCATTTCGGGAGGCATCAGGAAGTGAATGCATGCATCAGATTGTTGTTGTCTTGCTACCACGGAGGATACTTATGGTTGGATCGCTGCATCATGGTGGATCCGATTTTGATCAATCAGATCACAGGGCTAAGCATGTAGGACCTTTACCCGCAAGAGTTTTACCCTAGAAAGACTGCATATCACGCTCTCGCCCAGTGAATAAAAGACACATATGGCGATGTAGAGAAGGGCACACAAGGCTCCAAGGTAGCCTCCATCGAGAAGGCAGTAGTGCACCTCAGTTTCTAGATGATCGCAGGGAAGTTAGTCTGAAAGAACAGACGCACACAGGTGACTGGATTTGTAGTTGACCTTGCAGGGAAGTGTGCAGAGGGACTACAAATGAACTGGGAAAAGTACCTTGTAAATAAGCTAGAGCTTGACTACAAAGAAGTGCAAGACCAAGGGTATGAGTTCCACTTTAGTTGGTTGCTCATACTCATTGCTTTCATCACTTGGGAGCTACCAGAAGGTTCCACTTTTCCCAAGATCGAACCCTTCAAACCACTGGCTGCGAAGTTCTGTACGCTGTGGTACTCCAGCGACATGAACAAGCAATGACAGTCCAATGTTGTCTTCCACGCTTATTACAACCAAGTGAAGAATGCAATCCAGTCTACACCGCGCCTCACACCAAACACACTTCATAGGTTTAGACCTTTGATCAAATTCAGCGTAGACCACCACTTCACCTATATCACAGTGCGCGCTGATGAGCACAAACAACAACTCCAGTCATACTACAAGTTGACAGATGAAGACTTGGAGCAGATTACCAAGGAATGGTCGACGGACCTCCTTGTTCTAGTGGCCCTGTAGAAATGTCCGACGTGGAAAGCCCTGAAGCTATATTGGATACACATGGACCAAGCAAGACTAAGAAGGATGATGAAGTTCAAGATATCCATAGTACATCCACGAAGACTACTATGATCTCACCTGCACAAGGAGGTGATGGTGAAGAACTAGGTGGCACAAAGGTTGAGAAAAACAAAGGCAAGGTTACTCCGCCTAGAGAGGAGGAGGATCCCTCTAAGAAAAGGAAGGTCACCCCACCAAATCCGTCACCCTGGAAGAAAACTAAGGCCACCCGGACTACGTTTAAGATTACCCTCACACAAAACAACTTCGACTTCCTGATTGCTGCATTGAATGATGCCTCACTAGAGATCGCAGGAAGGAAAGAAGTGAATCAGGAGGAAATAATCAACTGACTCAAGGGTGAAATTCAAGAAGTGCAGCAGGCACTCCAGTCCAGCTGAGCTGTTTCTACTACACCCTTGACGATGGGAACAATAGGAACAAGTGATGAGCCCACTCAATTACACCAGATCGCTGAGAAAGTTGAAGCTCGCCTTTGACAAGCTCAAGAAGACATAGCGCAAGCCACCCAGGCTTTGGCACAGGTACAAAGTGCACTTATAGTACAACGGAGGAAGGCAGAACAGAAGCATATTGCCTTACAAGTGAAGTGGGAGGAGGAGAAAGCATAGTTACATCAGAGGAAGGACCAATTGCTAGTAGAGCAACTTGACATACATGAACGAGTTCACAAAGCACTTCGCTCTGTGATGGTCATTGAAGTGAAAATTGAAGAACGTGTCCCACAACAGGTGGCACAACTTGAAGAAGTAATCCAACAACTTCAGCAGCACATCGTAGATATGGAGCTTTGGGCCATGCCTGAGACTCCCCAATAAGTCAGAGATCTAAGGGAGGCAACTGCCCGTATCGCAGTTGACAGGTTAAAAACCTTGGCTTTGGAATGGAAGCAGTTAAGCGCTAGAAGCGCCCAAACTTATGAGAACCTCATAGAGAACCTAGAATTGCAGACATTAGAGGCACAACTCCAAGAAGAAAAGCAACATGCAAATACGCTACAGGCACAGCTGAAGGCCTTGACCCCAGTCGANAAGCAGTTAAGCGCTAGAAGCGCCCAAACTTATGAGAACCTCATAGAGAACCTAGAATTGCAGACATTAGAGGCACAACTCCAAGAAGAAAAGCAACATGCAAATACGCTACAGGCACAGCTGAAGGCCTTGACCCCAGTCGAAAGAATGAAGCGATTTCCAGAACAACGCATCGCCCAACAACATGTACACATGCTGCAAAGTAAAGTGATGGAAGTCTCTCAACGACTTCAACACCTCCAAGAGAAAGCATGCCAACTGTTCACTGAAGTTGAGAGCCAAGCATCTAAGCTTGAACATGTTGTCATCACCACAGAACAACGCATGGAAGGAACAATAAATGATGCAGTGATCCAGGAGTTCACTGAGCAAGAGGCTGTCGCACTGCAGCAGGTTGAAGTAGCTTGGGCCAAGCTCGAGACATTCAAAGCATATTTGATCAGACCAGAGTGACTCGAGATGAGTCACAGGTGAGTTTTGGGGGGCTGTTGGCCCTTGACCAAGTTTTGAGGAATACTTGGTCATATTTGACCGTTTTGGGCTTCGAAAGCTTGTCAAAGATGGAGCACCAGGTGAATCAGAGATCACAGGATCTCAACCCACTTTTGGGGCCCTTTTAGGGTTTTGTGTTAATGTAATGGGAAAGGGATGTCGGCCCATGGGTTTACCCATGTTTTAGGCCTATTTTGTAAAGTATAAATAAGTAGCTAAGCAATGTAAGAGAGAGAGAGAAAATATAAGCTAAGTTCTAGTAAAGGCTTTGTGTATATTATGTGACCGACCTGCAGAGTTGAGTGTAAGTGTTGTAAGTGTTGAGTGCACGGATTGTAAGAAGGCTCTGTGCTAGATCTACTCGGGGAAGGAGGATCTGGCGAGGTGTGCACAGATCTCCTGTCCTATGTAGAGTACAAGTGTGAGCTTTGTACTGTAACCTGATTGACCAAAGCTAATAAAGAAGAAGAATACTTTGTGAACGTAGCCCCAGGGTGGGGGTGAACCACGGTAACTCTATGTATTGTGCTCGGTGCTTCAACCTAATGTGTTGGTTTCTTTCCATATGTTATGCTTTGATATGATTATGCTATGTGCTTTGCTATGATACTATTAGATAGATCCACTTTGCTTTATGCTTCTTAGATGTATGGGTGTAGATCTGACATATATGGAAGTGCTGAGTGCTAAACCTATTTTGCTGATGTTAAGTACTAACTTAACCTAGATCTAAGTGAATGATGCGGTGCTTTGTGCCATCTGCGGAGTACCTTGAGGGTTAAATACTGATGAACGATCTTTGCTAAAGTACTTGCTAAGAGTAAGAATCAGAGATCCGTGTCCCAACTAAGGTTGCAGACACCTGAGTCTTGCAACCACCCCTGCCTCTACCTCAGGTGAGACTTCATCTGCTTCGCAGGTGTTTCCAAAAAGGCCGGTAGTTAGGGTTTTGTTGGTGCGCTGTTTAAGTGTTGAACCCTGGGTCTACCCCTGTGCCAACAAGTGTCCCTCGAAACATTGGGCATTTCAATACCTCGTATGCAATTTTTATCCATAAATTTTTCTAGCATTATGACTAACTGTGGAAACCTACATACTCAAGTTGTATGAAGCTTCCACTAGGAGGTGCACACGGATTACAAAGGTAGTGCACTAGATTATATCAGAGTTATGTGATGCACCAAGGTTTGATGACACTAATCTAGTTGATATATTCTTAGCACAAATGGAGGAAGTGGTCCTAGAAAATTGAAGGTTACAAACCATGAATGTAGTCGTTAGAGGAAAACCTACGCATTGGTGGGAAATATATTGCATAAACATGCTGGAATGGGTGTAGGTGGTTGAGTTTATAAAGCTCAGGTTCCAGCCCACAATTGACTTTGAGCTGGTAAATCAATATAAGGGTACTGAAGACCCTCAACAAGGTATTTGCTTTTGTGAGAGGTGCTAGACGACTAAGAAAGTACCTCACACCCAATGGTTCCATCGGTTTGTCCATACAATGGATATGGTCCCTAGAAGTTGGTACATCCAAGAGGAAACAAGAAGGAAAACATGGGACTTGGGAAGTGTTAGTACACAGTTATGTGTGGCATTCAACTTGATGGTAGAAGTCTTAGCATAGAAGGAGGCCCTCCTTTGGATTAAAGATTTCATCTTTCATTGTCATCCAAAGAATGCCATGGGGAAGGTCATCGATGCCTATCACAAGCCAATGGAAAAAATGAAAGAGGTGGTACACTGTTGAAAGATTGAAAGAGATCACATTGTTGAAGACGACCCCAGGGGAATACAAATCAATGAAACCGAGGGTGAGCACATGATCGAAGGAAAGGCTTCAAATAGCACCGTGTCGGACTATGGTCATCTGATTAAGAAAAATAAACACAATATTGGCATAAAAGAAGCACTAAATATGGGCATCATCATGGATTATTGGGACAAAGAGACAACAACCCAGGTGGTATATTTGCTAAAAGAGTATGAAGACCTTTTTTCCTGAAGCTTCTCCAAGATGAAGTGGATCGTAGGATCCCTTGGCATTATGAAAATTCAGTTAAAGCCACATGATAACCAGTGAATAGGAGACCATATCGCATTAATCCCAAGTATAATGAGAAGGTGTGTGTAGATTTTAATCTTGTACAATTAATTACTGCAAACATATTCTCAATAAAAACAAAAAAGATATAATGGCACACACACACATTACATAGATATTTTACCCTGGAAACCCAGACCGGGAAAACCAACAACAAGTTAGAGTTGCACCTCTAATATTATATTCATCATCTCTTCATTATTTACAATATAATACATATATAGGATCCTGAAACATCCAAAACCCCTAATCCATTGACTCAGATTAGTTAAAAAACCTAATTCCTTAATTAGAATTAGAAAACCATTGACAAAAACCACGTGTCAAAAAACCACCAAAAAACAGATGCAAAAAAAGCCAAAAAGAAAAAATTTTGGGGCGTTTTCCTCGAACCCCCTTGTGACCTTCCAGGTATGGGGGGGCTAGCGCCCAACTTCTAACTCCCTTGTGCGCTCAGCGCAACAAAAACACTAGATCTAGTCATGTAAAGAATATAACACATACCCAACAATGCATAAGGAGATGGATCGAATGTTGGATGCCGGGATCATTGTTCCCATGGATAGATTCTGAGTGGATTATTCCAATGGTGGTGCAACCAAATAAGACAAGCGACATAAGGATTTGTGTCAACCTACACAACCTAAATGTGACTGGTGTACACGATATATTCCCTACACCATTTACCGATGAAGTACTAGAGAATGTGGGTGTACATGAGGCCTACTGATTCATAGATGGCTTCTCAAGATATCACCAAGTTTGAATTACCAAAGAAGATTAAGAGAAGACAATGTTCATGATGGAACAAAGCTCATTTGCTTACATGGTGATGCCTTTCTGGTTGAAGAATGTGCCCGTGGTATTCTCCAGAGTTGTTGTCACAACGTTCAAATAATTTATCCATAAGTTTTTGGAGGTGTACCTAGATGATTGGGTGGTGTTCAGTCTATTAAAAGAACATATTCAAGATCTAAGATTGATGTTGGATAGGTGTTGCTAGATGTATATTTCTTTATATTTGTAGAAGTGTATATTTCCTACACCATTTGGGACGTTTCTTGGACATGTTGTATAGAAGGATGGGTTGTTAGTTTATCAAGTGAAGATTGTTGCAATACTGGATATGGTATCCCCCACATCAGTGAGGGGATCGTGCATCACTTTGGACCATATAGGTTATTATAGGTGGTTCATTCAAAGCTATGTGAAGTTCACTACACCGCTCAAGACACTATTGCACAAGGATACAAAGTACCTCTAAACATAGGAATGTCAAGAAGCATTAGATACATTGAAGGAATGGTTGGTAACAACGTCGATTTTAGTATTTCCAAATTGGGCGAAGATTTGCCATTATGTAGACACATCATCCATTTCACTTAGCAGAGTACTCATGTAACCTGATAAAGGGAACATTGATCACCCAATTTTCTTTTCCATCCACAGGCTGTTCGATTCAGAGAATAATTATTTTCCACAACAGAGCGTGAGGGCTTGGCTATGGTACATGCCCTGCAAAAGTTTCGACACTACTTATTAGGTACCCCGTTCAAGTTCTTTATGGACCATTTGACAGCTAAGCATTTGGTCAACAAGCCAGTCTTGGGGGGGAGAATATGTCGATGGATTTTTCTCTTCTAGGAGTTTGAGTTTGAAGTAGTCAAGAAGTTAGACAAACATAATGCAGAACTAGACCACCTTTCAAGGATCTTGTCCAAGGAAATAGGTAGCAACTTAGTCGATGACGTTCTTGATGCAAAGCTCTTTAGAGTCGAGGCAGTCCTAGATCAACTTGCCAATATCGCAGAATACCTCACAACCAGACAAGCACCAATTGATTATATGCAAACATGACATTGTGAATTGGTAACCTATAATGTCAACTATCAATTGATTGTTGGACATATGTAGAAGCTTAGCATTGACAAACTTCTGCGCGGGTGTGTCTTGGACCATGAACAAGCCATGATTTTGTATGAAGCTCATAAGGGTGTTTTAGGGGGACACAACATCGATAAAGAAATGACACATAAGGTATTGGATGTGTGTTTATGACGACTGTCAATATTTTCCGATGCTAAGGAATATTGCAAATAGGTGTGCCAGTGCATCAGAAAGCCTTCTCGACGAGATGAATTGCACTTGTTTTTGATCATAGTATTGGAATCATTTGAAAAGTGGGATATTGACTTTGTGGGACCAATTAGTCCCATAGTGTGTTGGACTTGTGTGTGCTACATTATTACTGCGACAAAATATTTTATGCTCTTTTCAAAATCCGCGCTAGTCAAAGATCGCACTACTGAGACGACCACACACTTCATATTTGAGAATGTGATGACAAGGTTTGGATGCCCAAAGTTTTATTGAGTGATAAAGGTGCATAATTTCTGAATGACACTATCCACGTGCTCACTCAAACATTTATGATCCATCACCAAAAGAGCACCTCCTATCACCCACAAGATAATGGTGCAACTGAAGAATTCAATAACATTTTAGAGCACGCCCTAACCAATGTTTATAATGTGAAGCGCGATGAATGGGATCAATGTTCCAACAATACTATGGGCATATAGAACCACATGTAAGTGATTGACTAATCATACTCCATTCAGGTTGGTCTTTGTTAAGGAGTTTGTCATGCCATTAGAGTTTTTCGTCCCAAGTTTGTGGATTGTATCGCCACCTAGATGTCCTATGAACAATTAATTGAGCAGCGGTTGGATGACCTTATGGAACTAGAAGAGGAATGTCTCATGGAGGGATACAACCAATTGGTCTAAAATTAGAGACATAAAGCATGGAACGATCATAACATTAAAAAAAAACTCTACAATCAGGTTGTTTGGCGTTGCTATACGATAGCAAATTCCTCAAACACCATGGTAAGTTGTGCATGTGCTAGTTAGGACCATTTCGCTTGGTATACATCAGTGAAGCTGGAGTAGCAGAATTGGCCACACTATAGGGTCAACCACTCAAGGGACTCATAAATGGAATCATGATAAAGGTGCATTAAGGACCACAGGGATAGAATACACTTTGAAGGATAAAAAAAATGCAAGAATTAGTGTAGCGTAGGAGTAGGGTAGAATAGGAGGTATATAGGAAAGTGAAGGATAGGTATAATTACACATTCATTGGCATGAAAAGACATGTTTCGGTCACACAGGATGAAAAATACAAGATGACAAGTCCATAGATTTTGTAGATTTCATTCAACAAGCGAAGTTATGAGTAGCGTACAAGGTACTGGATAGGACAATGGGATCGCATGGGAGAGGTACGGGCTACACAACACTTGGAAACATTTAAGGGTCAAGCAATCCAATTCATCCAAATCACACAATGTCAAGGTACACAAATAGTTATGATCACACACTCTAAAATGCACATCATCAATACAGTGGATTGGTACCGTTAGAATTCCCGCAGATGATGCCCACATAGGAATTGGGGTGACTTCATAAAATCATATCAGAGTTCAACAATGACAAAAAATTGGTGGCATCATGAAACAAGATCCTAACTATGGTTTTGACTATTTATACCCCATATGCCCATGATAGTTCATTTATAGAGAGTTGTTGATTCCTCATTGCTAGTCTCGCTTGAGGTTGCTAGTTAGTAGCTTCCATGATTGTTTTTCCATTAACATGATCTGTAGCAAGAATTTTAGTTCCACAACAAAGTCCCAATTCCCATGGCCCCTTCCAAATGAAAAATGGTTTCCTATGGCTCACATTCCACATAGGCGGCCCAAAGTCTTAAGGTTTCCTTCTCACACCAATTGCAACTTTGAGTGTAACTAATGGGAAGGGGACTCAACCCACAGTTCACCAGCGACATGCATGCGATCACCAAGTAGTTCTTTGAACTGTGATTTGATGATTCTATGGTAGGATAACTCCTTGAACCTAGAGTTGGTGCTCTGGTCGCCATGGATCAACACCCTTGTTGACACCGGTAGTATGATTCTTCAAGATGCCCCCTTTATTGGTTGCAGTTGATCACGTCTTCCCTGCTATAAACAAGCATGAATGAGACAAGAGGAATATGGTGGTCATGGATGATGGAGCAATCACCCTAGGCCAAGCCTTTATAGGCGTCATGGTGGGTTGGTCGAATCTCGAAGGAGGGTTTTGGCCTAGTTTTTGGTTGATGGTTTGGATTGCATGTTGAAAGACATCTACTCTGCGACCATCCAGAATGAGCTTGAGAAGTGAGAGGTCAAGAACCCATATGTATGAAGCCCAAAGCCATTATTAATCCCCAGGGTTTCTCTCCTCATTCCAAGACTTGTGTCAGGCTACAACCACAACCTAGACTGATGATTTTCCCTTCCTCAAGAACGACTGCAACCATAGCCAAAATCAATGATTTTCCCTTACTCAAGCATTGCATGGACACCTTAGTCAGTCCGATTCAATCAATCATTCCAGAATCCTACTAATGCAACAACATCATTGAATTGAGGATGAAACAAATCATAATGTTGGGACCCTATTGGCACCCAAGGTTTTGGGGAAGTTGTGCACACACCCACAAAGATACATTGTATGGTGCAAGGACGGATCAATAACAATGTTGGCCAAAGGAAATTGCATGCCAACTTAGTTTTGTACTGAGTGGAAGGAATCAAGAAGACTACTTGCAGTGAATCTGAGCATATGTTCAGGCATATTTTGTACTTGAGTAGGATAACAACCTGAATGATCATGGGCAAAGGAATAGATGAGCTGGAAAGTTAGTTAGGATTTCCACACTCAAGGAAGATTTAGGGGCTGCATCCGGATAGGCAGAGTGTGCAGCTCTAGTATTCAATCAAGAGAGTAGAGGAGAACAATTAGGAGATTAAGTCTGAATAGAGCAGATCATCGAAACAAAGAATGCATGTTTGTGACAAAGAGTCGAATGGAACAAAACAAGAGAGTTCCATGTTCAATTTTGTCTACGTTTTGTATGAGTTTTGTAAGAGTCTATAATAGAGTCAAATTTATTTAGGAAGGAAGAAAAGAGAACATGGTGTATGGTGTAGTTGAAGGTAATGACTGTTGAATCAGACATAGCACATAGCGCAATTCTATGTGATATGAGTCTGTTTCTATATGCATTTTGGAAGCTAATGAATATAATACAAAGTCCTTTTCTTTCTACAATCTGCTTATTGAATGAATAAACGGCTTAATGATTAATGCTTATTACTCTGTATTTTATCATGCATCAATGAATGTATGCATGTCTAAGAGGTTTCTTTCTATACACTATCCCTTCTCATCTTGCACAAGACTAAATCGTCTCTGTGATTCTTATGGTGTCTTGGGTGAGACCTTCTTTGGTCCTTAACTAAAGATTGCATATGTCAACTCCTTGGGGTTTTGTTGGTCAAATATTGAGGAACCCTGGGTCTTAAACTCCCCAATGATAAGAGAGATGCACACAGATAGTTAGCATCTACGAGTCATATTGGAATTGAAGTGTACTTAACCCCAAAAATTTAGATAAATCACATAAAATATAGTACAAAACCCAACAATACAAGAGAAAGGAGAGATAAAGGTAGAGAGTTATATGTTATATTCTTTGCATGTGGTGGTGGTGGGGGGGGGGTGTGCATTGTATTTTGGCAATATCCTCCGGTAGTAGTGGTGTACGCTTGTGCCGGGTGTGCTTGGGGGGTTGCAGGGGGGCTAGGCCTTGGCCCCCCTATTAGGATAAGGACAACACCTTGAGTCGATGGGGTTAGGTGTAGCGCCCTGAGTTTTTTTGGATGGTTTTTGCTATTTTTAGTCGGTTTCTAATTTAATCTAGGATTAAGGGATTGTGGTTGTAATCTAATATGGGTTAACAAATTAGGGTTTTGGAAGCTGCATAATACCTAAAATATTGTATATATTGTATTGTGAATGGTCAAATTAATACAATGAAGAGTTGATAAATGTTGCACCAAGGAAGGTTGGTTTTCTCTCGGTTAAGGGTTTCCAACATAAATCTTTGTGTACTACGTGTATGAGCCATTGATTAATTTTTATTTTTCTTAAGAATATTTATGCATAGTTTTAATTCACAGGTTTAAAACTTGCACTATGTTCACTTGCCTCTTCAAGGGGGAAACCTTCAAGACAAAAGCTCCAAATACAATAAAAATTCTTGACAAAACAATACATAACGTTCTACTCAATATATAGTTATCCATAGGGAATCTTATCTACCTATGGGCCCCTTATAATGAGGTTTGACCAACTAATTTAGGCCTTATTACTAAAAGGAACCATTTATTGCAATGAATAATTGTTAACTAACTATTTAATGGGCCTTATGCAAGGAAGGTGGCCTCATACATTAATAAAGTATCTAAGTAAGGGGGTTAGGGTAGGAACCTAACAAGACTAGTGTTTGCGTCGAAAGAAGGGACCCTATCATTAGAGATCAATCCTCCTCATCGATAAAATCAATATCTTTCAAAGAAAAATAAATGCTAGCCATTAAAGTGATACAAACTAATAAACTATGGAACTAAACCAAAATCATTGCATCAAAGACATTCATTAACAAAAAGTTGGGAATGGGGCCAATTAGGAAAAATAATGAATAAATTGAGGTTCCCTTCCCATGAAAGTACAAGGAGCTTTGGTTTTGAAGTCTAATAGTTGGAGTAGATGTGTAACTTCCATCTATGTTAGGGTCCTACCATAACCTCCTTGATTTAGACTACATAGGAGTTAGTTAATTATTGTATGTGGTCATCCTCTTTGAATAAGACCCATTGGATAGTAGTGGATATTTATTCAATGTAAAAGGGTCCACTTTATAAAATGCCCACTAAGTAGTTTGTACCCATTAGTGACGAGACCACAATTAGTCATGGTTTTTGCTATGGAAAATCTATTTAAAGAGATATGTGACTATGGAATGTTTGTCTTGCGTTGTGTATTTGTAGCTCTTCTCAGTGGAAGGTCGCCCGACCTTGAGAGGCAAGTGAACATTGTATTTTTCTTCGCATTATCAATATACAAGGGTGTCTTTATAGATTTTATCTTAATGTCTCTTTTTTCATTAATATGCAATTATATTCTCTATATACCTGGTTGTGTTTCCATTTTCAAGGGTTAACGAACACTACAAGTGGTATCACAACTCTTTCTTGAGCCAACACACCTCCAAATTTTAGTATAATTGTTTTCAAGCTAGAGATGTGTTATAATGTCTTTAAATAACATAATGATCTATCATTCAACATGTAAAACTGTGGTTGGGGAAGAATACATGTAAGAAATACAAGTGGCGTCATGTTGGAAATCCTTCTAACCCCATTGGTACCCCTTCAAGTAGTATCACCTTAGACAACACATGCATATGGAATCTCACTTATGTGTACCCTCATGTATATCGAAAGTCCCCTGGGTATACCTAAAACCAAGCGTAGAACAACCAATTGTTCATCTTGTTGCTATAGTACACTGAGAATAACACTTGGGAGATCACTCTCTAGTACCTAGGTAGTCAGGTCATACCCCTAAGTGAAAGGTTGAGCCTCCTTAGTTAATTCCCTAAGATATTGTGTCAAGTACTATTTTTGGACCCAACAAGTATATCGAAGAGTTGTAGCACCTGACACTCCTTTGTCTCCACGACCCTGCAAACCCCAACTTTTGTATTTAGCCAACAAAATTTATACATATTTGCATCTAGAAGGAATTTGAAGATTCCATCACTGCAGTAATAATCGACGATGAGTAATACTCCCATGGGAATAGTACTCAAAAGAGAAAAAAAAAGTCTAGATCATGTTGGAACCATTGTGGGAGACTGTTGAGATCATTTCCTGTTTCCGAAATTTCCTTCCTTGTTCTATTTTCCCAATTTTATTTATTTATTTTTTGTATTTATTTTCCCTCTTTTATACCTACCCTTGTTTCCCTCTTTCCTTTTTTCCTTCTTCTATTCCTTTCTAGTTACCATACTTAGTCGTATTTCAAAAATCGGCGGGTTTGTGGGTAGGCAGGTTGGCAGATCTTCATCCCCATTCAATTTCCTATGTCATAAGTTCAACCGACCGCCTTGCTACATTATACTTCGCCATTTTTTTTCAACTTCGTAGGTTCGCGGGTTCGAGCCTTCATTCTCCAAGTTCCATGATCTCCACTTTGCACCCAAAGTTCCATGATCTACATTATGACCATCATATTTGTCATGGGTCCCGAGCTCCTAAAGTATTTTATTTCTCCTGCATGCGAGTCTGACCGACCGCCTTTCTATACTTAACTTAATTTTGATCATCCATAACCACAGGTTACAGGGTTCTCGGGTTGGTGGGTTCATGAAAAGATTCATTGTCAAAAATGCTCTCATTCGTCCCCACTATTCTCGCGCTTTTCTCAATATGCATTAATTGTTGTTTAATGCTAACTATTGATTGTACAAGCTCCAAAAGGATCACCATTAATGGTGAAATACTGGAGGAAATTACTCATTAAATCCCATTAAATGGCCATTTTCCAAGGGATTATATTATTGGCATCTCTCTGAAAAAAAATATTTCAAGTTATTATCCAGCTGAAAAAATACTCCCGTCAACCTAATGGCAACAACAACCAGACAACATTTTTGTGTTGATACTTTAAATATCTTTGGTCATGAAGACCAGTGCTTTCAGTGGTCCAGAGCATATTCATATTATTCCTCTCCTCCTGCACAAAAATACATAATTAGAGCATCTGAAATCGCTCGCGTAGGGTGTGTTCCTGAGGTTTTTGAATGTAAATAACTTGTTGCATGGTGCTTGGAGAAGTCCTTGCCAAGCCATAGAATTATACAACTCCAAGATCATTCTCTGATTTCCCTTTCACCGCAAGTTTTTCACAATATGTTGAAGTTCCCAGAGCCGAAACTTACCTTGAAAGGAGAATACTGCAAAGATTTTTTGAAGAAACATAACAATGGCCTTGTCTCCTACTTGAATATTTGGAGAATCTTGTGTCTATTCTAGAAGACATAACCAATATCCATGTCGACTCTTTTAAAAAACCCTTTCAAGAAATTATGTGGTTGTTCACCAGGTTGACAGGTCAGGAAAGCATTACTACTATCTCTCGCATGATTTTATATATTTTATATTTTACAGTGAAAGAATAGACCATCTTTGGCTGGGGAAAATTGATTTCTATCGAAATCTCATCCCAGTTATCACATTATAAAAGGGACAAAAAAATCTTTATGGCTTCCTATCTGGTATTTTCTATAGTATATTGTTGTCAATTTCCAAACTTGACCATAAGTAAGAGGGTGAACTGTGAAATAGATCCAGTTACCTTCTAGTATCAGGTATCGTGGAGATACAAGACCCCTCTATATTTTTATGAATTTTACAATGATTTTGTCTCAGTATTCAAAAGGCTATTGTTGGGTGAAAATAGTTCAAGGATATTTGACCATGCTAACCGATTCTTAGAGAAAAAGGGAACGATAGAACAATTGGAAAATCACAGTCTCATAAGGATATTCTGTTCCAAAGAAAATCCTTCTTTTCTTTCGTATTATGTATCTGACAAATTATTTATTATAGAGGTGGCAAGGCAATACAACTTCTCGCTACATTTTTTCCATGAAAAAAGGAAAAAACAATTTATCCCCTTACCATGGAAGATTGGAGATTTCATTTTCAAAAACATAAATAAAATTGACGAGTTTGCAAGCCATTTCAACAATGTGAACTTAAAGTATGTTGAAAAGATAAAGGGCTTTGATCTTAACAAAATCTTTGTAGAGCACATGCTTTCGGTGGGATTCAGTAACTCGCTTATCCAGACTATCTTGAATGAAGAAGAAATGAACAATTGGCTAGTTGATTATTCCATGAAAAATAAATATATTGAGGAGGAAATACATGGCATTTCTCATGACTTAAGAGACTTGGAAGGTGAATTATTCAACCTTAAAGTCAGGCATGAAATAAACGTTGCACCAATGAAAAACTACATTGAAGATTGGTTTAAAAAGGCAATTGACAGATTAACCAACGAAGCAACAGTTGAGACCGTTCCTATAACCGTCAATGAAGACAATAAAAGGACAACAACAAGCAAGTGAAAAGAGGAGAGACCATCATAGTAATTTCATGCCGATCATATCTTGCTTTCTTTATCAGTTTTTCATCCAGTTACTTTGCTTCTTTGACTAGAAAGGTTTAACTGAAATATGATAATATCTCCCTGTCTTCTTTCCAGGTCTTGCTACTCTGTCATCGCCCACAATATTCTTTCCACAAATTACTTCTTGTTTATATTTTCTTTATGGTCCACAGGAGCCCTAATCCCATTCCTAAGGACAAATTAAATTTCAAAGCTTTGTAACTGACTCTATATTTTTCATAAATCCAAAGAGAACTATTTTGGGATCAGTTTTGACTGTATTTTATAACTCTGAGTTTTGAGTATAAAATATTTCAGATTGATCTATCATTATCTTTATTTGATCTCCCCATGTGTTTAATCATTTAAAGTTCTCTTATGCATGCAAACCATCTTCTTTTATTTTATATGATCATAAATATTTAGTTTAACTATGATGGATGTGAGGAAATTTTGTCTATCTTTTTCAAGTATATGATGTGTGAGGTTCCTGGTCATCTCTCAGGAACTCTCTTTAAAAACAAAACCTTTATTTTTTATTTTTATTTTTCTGCAATCTTTATATTTCTTTGAATATCGCAACAGACTTCCTCAAGGTCCTATATTATTTAAAAAAATCTAGAATTCCAAGAAAATATTGAAACAAAGAGGAGTACCACCTCTATAAAAACACAAGGTCATTTGTATCCCTGTGAGGTTGTCGTTTCGGTCCCGATAGATTCAAGCATCAACTTTTTTGGCAACCATACCGGGGACTTGAATTGAAATTTGAAATTTCGTTTAACATCTTTTGAAAGATACTTGACTTTGCCCCAGTTTGATAAGCTCCACCTAGAAATTGGATTAAATAATCAATGAGGCATCTTACATCAGCTATATAATCTGGTAATAATGACAACCGAGACCAAAGAAGAATTGGGAAGATCTTGGCAGACATTGGTACAACAAGAAGAAACAAAAATCCTCTATAGACAGAGGAGATACTAGCAACAAGATTGAAGAAATGAAAGACTAGCCAGAGAAGCACAAGAACAAGGTCGGGATTGAAGCTGGACGAATACAAGGGACCCATTACCAGAATTAAAACAAGCAACTCTGTATTCCAAGAAGTGGAAAACATATTCCTGAAATATCTCTGGACATGGTGGGAAGAAATGAACAACCACAAGAAGAACCATGAAGATAACCTCATGAAGAAAGGCAAGGAGGTGGAGGAGGTGGTGCAAGAAATAAAGAAGACCTAATATTTGGAAACTGAAGAAGAGTAAGGGATTCCCCTTAAATATTTGAGGTGAGAAACATGACCTCCCTATTCTCCCTAAGGGTACCTTGAAAGAATTTTCGGGAGACGAAACACTTGATTCCAAAAGACATCTTAACTTATTTCTAGATGTTTGTAATTTTCATCGCGTTGAATATGACGATGTAATGGTAAGGTTATTTCTTCATACCTTACCAGGACGGGCCTATGAATGGTATATGACATTACCTAGTAGGTCAATTGGCTCATTTAATGACCTCGAAGCCATGTTCCTGACTATGTTCGCTCCTCCAGTTACATATCATACCCTTCTCACCAATTTTACCTAGATTGGATTGAGGAAGAATGAGAGAATACAAGTATTTAATCTTAGGTTTAATAAAAGATTGAGTAAGATTCCAGAAGATAAAAGACCTATTGACCCAATGATACTTCGTTTTTATAAGAATGTGATGCCACAAAATGTAAAATATTCTATCAGAACATCCCAGATGGATACCTTGGAGGAAGCAATGATTAAGTCCACTGAGATGGAAGAAATTATGATTGAGGCATGTGCTGACCTTGAGATTATCTTGGGAAAATTACAGAGGCAGTTGGGAGGCCTAAATATTGATGATCAAGGAGCCTCTAGCTCAATAAGGACCAACAAACATAAGTTGGGGCCCATCCAAAATCAAACAAATGGAGGAGGATTTTTTAAGGGAACCATACCAGATGTGAAGGTAGACCATGTTGCAGCACAAGAAACCAAGCAAAGAATTGAAATTGCACAAATGAATAGAACCATCAGGCAAATGAAGAATGAGATAACTAGATTAAGAAGGGGTGATGATTATGTAGCATATCTGAGAATGTCAGTCCAAGAGAAAATAAGGAACCCTCCCCAAGAAAATAAAGTGAGGTTTGAAAACACTGATAATCCACAAAGACAAAGGGTTCCTAGGAAACCAACCCCAAATGCAATTGTTATGTATGATGTATATGATGAGAAAATGTTTGAGCAAGGGAATGGTTGTTTACTTGATGAAAGTTCAGAAACTATACAAATGGATGGATGTGAGACGTCCATGTATATATTTGAAGAAGGAAAAAATGACCCTGAATCACAAGAGAATGTTTCCCAAACACGAGAATTTGTAAATAAATCCAAGAATACAAATGATTCTAAAAATGAAAACGAAAAAGATAAAGAAAAGGTGAATGAGAAAAGGGAAAACAAAAATGTGACTGATAGTGTTGGAAGCAAGAACCAACATCTGATGTCAAACCCTACCTAGATGAAATACAATGTTTTATAGGACTTGAGTAAGCTAAGGATAACTCTCCCTTTCACAGAAGTATTAAAGATCCCTCAACAAAGGGAAAATATTTTGATATTGTTGGATGATCCATCTGGAAAAAAGGAGGTTGTTGTTATAAGTCCAAAACAAAGCTAGAACACATCAACTGTCAAGTTGAGAGGTAAAATCCCACATTTTATATTTCAATTGAAAATCATGATGTTGCCTTTCATAATTGCTTAGTTGATACTGGCGGGACCAATAATATTATGCCACTGGAGGTCATGGAGGAATTGGGCATGAACTACACCAAATATTATGAGACCAGTGAAAGTATATATGCAATTGATTCTAGACAAGTGCCAGCTTATGGAGAAATCAAAGATTTTTATGCATGGATCACGACGACTCCCCATATTATTACAATTTTCAATATTATTGTAGTAGACCTTCCTCCTGCATATGGAGTTGTTTTAGGAAGAGATCACTGGTGGTCTATGACTAGAGGATACATAATGAATGATGAAACTTGTATGATGCTGCAAGATAAAGGAGGAGCCATGATTAAGGTCCCCCGTGAAACTAAGAGACCCTTCTCTTTCAAAAAGAAGGATCATTAATTAATGGAAGATTATATAGATGCAGGGATCGAAAACTATGTTATCCTAGACATGGAGCAGATTGAAGACCTAGATAAAATTCAATATTTGGAGAATCAAGAGCATAAATTTGAAGGTTATTGGAGGATGTCATTTGATGGAGCTTGCTCAAGTTCCGGGAGTGGATTTGGAATTGTCCTTGTTAACCTAGGAAATATTGTGCACCCACATGCTATCAGACTTGAATTTACATGTACCAATAATGAGGCAGAATACAAAGCTTTGATTCAGGGAATGATCCTTGCACAAGAAATGAAGATAAAACATCTAATTGTCACTGGTGACTTCAAGTTGGTGATAAATCAAGTTACCCAAAGGTATAAAAGTAAAAAAAAAAGACTCAAGTTATATTTCAAAAGAGTTAATGAATTGATGGAAGCTTTCAACTCTTTCAACATTTATTTCATCCCAAGGGACAAGAATCAGAAGGCATATCCATTAGCTTTGGCGTCCTCATTGTCAAACCTGGATGATGTTCAGAGAAAAACATCTTTTCAAGTAAAAAGAGTATTTTGACCTTCTGTACCTGATAACCAAGAATATTTACAAGTATTTGAGAATGATGAAGAATTGGAATTTTTTTTGTTGAATGATGATGATGATGAAGACAATCACATAACTATTGTCCCGAGGGATTGTATTCAATATGAGTCTCTTTTTACAAGAGACGATCACACTAAAAATATTTTGGAAGAAACTTCACTCTGAAAGGTCCAAGAAACAAGAAAAATTAATATTGGAATTGAAAGTTCCCCAAAATATGTCAACTTGGGTGTTGATTGCACACTTGAAGAAGTTGATCAATATGTCACATTGTTTAAAGAATATCTTGAATTTTTCGCATGGAGTTATGATTATTTGAAGGCTTATGATAAAACAATATTTCAACATAGTTTCCCTTGAGAGAAGGGGAAAAGCCGGTCAAGAAGAAGATAAGGATGATGAGCCCCAAATTAAAACCACTGGTAAAGGTTGAATTGGAGAAATTAAAGAAGGCTGGAATAATTTACCCCATTAGACATTCTGTTTGTCTTTCAAATCCCGTGATAGTAAGAAAGAAGATCGGGGAGATTCATATGTGTGTAGATTTCAGAGATCTTAACAAATCAACTGGAAAGGATAATTATCCTTTACGTAACATGAAGTTCCTTCTCCATCAAGTCACAATATCAACCTGCATGTACATGTTAGATGGTTTTTCTGGGTATAATCAAGTCTTGGTTGCTGAAGAAGACAAAGAAAAGACAACTTTCATAACACCTTGGGAGACATATGCATATGCTAAGATGCCCTTTGGTTGAAAAAATGGAGGAGCTACATTTCAGATGGCTATGGATCATGCTTTTGATGGGTTGATAGGAAAATTCATGGTGGATTATCAAGATGACTTAACAATACACTAAAAAACAAGGAGTGATCACATTCATCACTTGAGGAATTTTTTTGACATGTGTAGATTATATGGTGTTTCCTTAAATCTAAAGAAATGATTATTTGTTGTAACTCAAGGTAAATTGTTGGGTCATATTGTGTGTAAGGAAGGAATCTGTATAGATCCAAAAAGAGTTAAATCTATAAATTAACTTAACCCTCCATCATCTAAGAAGGGAGTTCAATCATTTTTTGGCAAGATCAACTTTGCATGAAGATTTGTCCTTGACTATGCAAGTATTGTGAAGTCGATCAATTTATTGTTGAAAAAGGATCAAAGGTTTGAATGGACCGTGGATACATAAGAAGATTTTAATAATATAAATAAGGCAATCACTACAGCTCCATTCCTCATTAGCTGAGAATTTCAAAGGGACTTCATCATTTATTCGTTCGCTACAGAAACGGTCGTTGCATCTATTATTACTCAGAGGAATACCAAGGGTGACGAACCGTCGATTAGTTTCATGATTATGAATTGAGATAGTCAGAATTGGAGAAACAAGCCCTATCTCTTGTGAAGGTGGTGACGCACTTTCAGACTTACATATTAAATTCTCATGTCATTTCTTATGTTCCATCCTCTCCCGTGAAGATGCTTTTAAATCAACAATTGAGAGAAGGAAAATGGGAAAAATGGCTGGCAAATATTCAAGAATATGACATTGAAATTAAACCTTTAAAGGCAGTCAAAGGACATGGTTTATGTAAACTCATTGCAAATAGTGATTATTTGGATGGAATGATTTCAATCCCGATAGGAGAACCCATGGAAAATTCAGAATGGTATAGAGATATTATATTATACTTGAGGTCTAGACAATTTCCAGTCACCATGAACCCTAAAGAGCGAAGAACATTGAAGATGAAGCCGATTCAATATGTGTTGATTGCTGATATATTGTTCCAGAGGAACTATGATGGTATATCGCTGAGATGTGTTGATGAAAGGAAAGATCAAGAATTGATGCAAAAATTCCATGAAGGAATATGTGGTGGACATTTTTCACCTACCACCACCACACATAAGATAATAAGAGTTGGGTTTTACTAGCCATCAATTTTAAAGACTCATATGCTACCATAAGGAAGTGTGTATCTTGTCAACAATTTTCAGGGAAAATGAAAAAAATATGCAATGCCATTATAGCCTATATATGTAGAATAACCATTTTCCCAGTGGGGACTCGATGTCGTTGGACCAATAAATCCAAAGTCATGAAGGACATATATATATTCTCACCGCTACAGGTTATTTTACAAAGTGGCCAGAAGCAGTGGCATTTAAAAGGGTTGATTCTGAAGAGTTTATTAAGTTTCTCAAAGATAATATTTTGTCAAGATTTGGTGTCCCAAAAAAGTTCATCACTGATAATGGCTCTATTTTCATTTGCTCAAAATTTATAGAATTTTGTGGAGAATATGGAATTGGTATGGGGCTGTCATAAAACTATTATCCACAAAGGAATGGTCTTGCAAAATCCACCAATAAGACACTCATTTAGATATTGAAGAAAAATATTGACAAGAACCAAAGGAATTGGCATTTAAAGTTGGTTGATGCATTGTTGGCGAGCAAAATGACTCTGAAAGACAACACTGGGATGTCGATGTATACATTGGTTTATGGGAAAGAAGCAAAAATTCCAATCAGCCTTGAGCTGAATGCCTTGAATTTTGTAGTCAATACAAAGGATGCAAAGATATTTCACCTATGAAAAAGAGGGTCAACCGGTTTTTGAAATTGGAGGAAGAATGAAGTAAAGCCATGAATAGAACTTCTCAGTGTCAACAAAGTATCAAAAGATATTTTGACCACAATACAACCATAAAGAATTTTCAGAAGGATGAACTGGTGTTAATTTGGAACAAATCTAAGGAGAAACCATCAATGCACACAAAATTCGAAGCACTCTGGATTGGACCATACATCATTGAAAAAATCCTAGGTTTTAATTCTTATATGCTTAAAGATATGAAGGGTAAAATGTTAATGTTGCTTGTTAAATGCAACATTTGAAAGGTTTCTTCACCTGAAATTTTCTCATTTCCTTCTACATAATTTTTCTCTTACTTAGTTTGTATATTCTTACAATTGACCCCGTAGCCCAATGGATGGAAGCACCTGTCATGAAGATTATGGATTCTTGACAACCCACAGGGGGGTTATCATCCCATAGTTGGAGCCAGTTGTTGAGATCATTTCCTGTTTCCGAAATTTCCTTCATCGTTCTATTTTCCCAACTTATTTTTTTTCCATTTTTTTCCCTCTTCTATACCTACCCTTGTTTCCCTCTTTCCTTTTTCCCTTCTTCTATCCCTTTCTAGTTACCATACTTAGTCATATTTCAAAAATTGGCGGGTTCGTGGGTAGGCAGGTTGGCGGACCTTCATCCCCATCCAATTTCCTATGTCATAAGTTCAATTGACCGCCTTGCTACATTATACTTAGCCATTTTTTTCAACTTCACGAGTTCAAGCCTTCATTCTCCAAGTTCCATGATCTCCACTTTGCACCCAAAATTCTGTGATCTAAATTATGACCATCAGATTTGTCGTGGGTCCCGAGCCCCTACCGTATTTTAGTTCTCCTACATGCGAGTCCGATCGACTGTCTTTATATACTTAACTTATTTTTTATCATCCATAACCGTGGGTTCCCGAGTTGGCGAGTTCATGAAAAGCTTCATATTCAAAATTGCTCTCGTCCATCCTTGCCATTCTCGTGCTTTTCCCAATATGCATTAAGTGTTATTGAATGATAACAACTGATTGTGCAGGCTCCAAAAGGATTGCCATTAATGGATAAATACTTGAGGAGATTACTCATTAAATCACATTAAATCACCATTTTCCAAGGGATTATATTATTGTCATCTCTCCGAAAATATTTATTTCAAGTTATTATCCAGCTGAAAAAATACTCCCGTCAACCTAATGGACGCAACAGCTAGACAACAGTTTTGCGGTGATACTTTAAATATCTTTGGTCATGAAGCCCATAAATTTCAATGGTTAAGAGCATATTCATATTATTCCTCTCC
The DNA here is from genome assembly GCA_010110895.2 of Picea sitchensis. NCBI lineage: Eukaryota > Viridiplantae > Streptophyta > Pinopsida > Pinales > Pinaceae > Picea > Picea sitchensis. The sequence goes on from SNQJ01S0025029.1 coordinate 95,454, forward strand.
TCCTTCACAGAAAGACGTAATTTGGGCATCTGGAATCGCTCGTGCAGGGTGTGTTCCTGAGGTTTTTGACTGTAAAGAAATTGTTGTGTGGTGCATGGGGAAGTACGTGCCAAGCCAAAGAATTATGTAAATCCAAGATCATTCTTTGTGTTATCACCCCATAAATTATGGGAATCAACTTATGACTTGAATATTATGGACATTATCTGTATCCAGTGTTTTTATTGGCAACTGATCTTTCATTTTACAAAAAGAAAAAAAGAAAGAAAAAGAAAAGAAAAAGAAAAGAGGGCATAAAAGAATTGAAACAAAAGCCCCATGCAATAATATTAACTTGGTCATACCTTTCAAGCATGGCCAAGTTATTTTAAATTTTCAATGTTGATAGGTTAGTGAATAAATCTGACCAGACTGTCTAATCCTGGTCAGATAGCCCTTAGGTAGAGTAATTTGTTAACCCAACAGTTTAATCTGGGTTAATAGTCCTAGAAGATAGGTTAGCATGTAGGTTAGTTGCTTATTTTGTTTCACCCCCCATGAAAATAGATTAAAAAGATGTTACACCATGTCCCCATGGCCTTAGAATAGCTTAGATGAAGTCTCCTTGGTGGGGTTTAGGTGAAAATTTGGGAAAAACCCATAAAATGCTTTCTATCCTAAGTTTTTCCCCAAAGTACTTATGTTTCCGCTCCCTGATCTATGTTTCTTGAACTTATCAATGGTCCCGATCATGGTGCGTAGATCAACGACTCACAGAGCATTCCGGACCCCCCCTAGCGTTCTGC
>SNQJ01S0025029.1:96248-122905 GCA_010110895.2 Picea sitchensis
TTTATGGTTTTCTATCTCGTATTTTATATAGTGTATTGTTGTCAATTTCCAAAATTGACCATAAGTAAGAGGGTGAATTGTGAAATAGATCCAGTTACCTTTTGGTATCAGGCATTGTGGAGACATAAGACCCATCTATATTTTTATGAAGTTTACAATGATTTTGTCTCAATCTTCAAAAGGCTATTGTTGGGTGAAAATACTTCAAGGATATTTGACCAGGCTAACAAGTTCTTAGAGAAAAAGGGAACGATAGAACAATTGGAAAATCACAGTTTCATAAGGATATTCTGTTCCAAAGAAAATCCTTCTTTTCTTCCGTATCATGTATCTGAAAAATTATTTATTACAGAGGTGGCAATGCAATACAACTTCTGGCTACATTTTTTCCATGAAAAAAAGAAAAAAACAATTTATCCCCTTGCCATGGAAGATTGGAGATTTCATTTTCAGAAACATAAATAAAATTGACGAGTTTGCAAGCCATTTCAACAATGTGAATTTAAAGTATGTTTAAAAGATAAAGGTATTTGATCCTAATTTTTTTTTGTAGAACACATGCTTTCGGTGGGATTCAATAACTCATTCATCCAGACTATCTTTAATGAAGAAGAAATAGGCAATTGGATAATTGGTTATTCCGTGAAAAATCAAGATATTGATGAGGCAATACATGACATTTCTCATGACTTAAGAGACTTGGAAGGCTAATTATTCAACATTAAAATCATGCATGAAATAAACGTTGCACCAATGAAAAACTACATTGAAGATTGGTTTAAAAAATAAATTGAAAAATTAACCAAAGAAGGGCAAGAAGCAACAGTTGAGACGATTCCTATAACCGTCAATGAAGACAATAAAAGGAAAAAAAAAAGCAAGTGAAAAGAGGATATACCATCATAGTAACTTCATGCTGATCATACCTTTCTTTCTTTATGAGTTTTTCATCCAGTTACTTTGCTTCTTTGACTAGAAAGCTTTAATCGANTCAATGAAGACAATAAAAGGAAAAAAAAAAGCAAGTGAAAAGAGGATATACCATCATAGTAACTTCATGCTGATCATACCTTTCTTTCTTTATGAGTTTTTCATCCAGTTACTTTGCTTCTTTGACTAGAAAGCTTTAATCGAAATCTGATAATTTCTCCCTGTCTTCTTTCCAGGTCTTTCTACTCTATCATCACCCACCATCTTCTTTCCACAACTTACTTCTTGCTTATATTTTATTTATGGTCCTCGAGATCCCCAATCCCAGTCCTAAGGACAAACACATTTAAATTTCAAGGCCTTGTAACATACTCTATATTTTTCAGAAATCCCAAGAGAACTATTTCGGGATCAGTTTTTACTGTATTTTATAACTCTGAGTTTTGACTATAAAATATTTGGGATTGATCTATCATTATATTTATTTGAGCTCCCTATGTGTTTACTCTATTAAATTTGTCTTATGCATGCAAACCATCTTCTTTTATTTTATATGATCAGAAATCTTTAGTTTAACTATGATGGATGTGAGGAAATTTTGTCTATCTTTTTCAAGTATATGATGTGTGAGGTTCCTGGTCATCTCTTAAGAACTCTCTTTAAAAACAAAACTTTTTTTTTTTTCCTGCAATCTTTATATTTCTTTGAATATCGCAGCAGACTTCCTCAAGGTCCTATATTATTTTAAAAAATCTAGAATTCCAAGAAAATCTTGAAACAAATAGGAGTACCACCTCTATAAAAATGCAGGCGGATTTGTATCTCTGTGAGGTTGTATTTTTGGTCCCGATGGATTCAAACATCAACAAAGACCTATCTCAAAATATTTCTTTCATTGTGTTGACCACGGGGGTATACCTCTTAAATAACCCTTAATAGGTGGATTTGACAATACAATGATTTGGAGTATATATTAAAAGACTCCTTTCAAGCTGCTAGTCATAATGAGATAAGTGGAGAATAACACTTCCACAAGATATTCAATGGTCCAGTGATTCAAAGTCACAACATGGCCTACTCAGAGAAAAACAACAGGCCTCATTGGCTCAAAAACAACAATAGACCCAACCTGCTCAGTGCATACAACTAGAAGACAAAGTATCTAACATTGAGACTTCACTCAAACTTGTGAGGGAAACAATGTAAAAACAACATGGCATCTCGAAACTAGTGGATGACCGTTTGAATATATTGGTAGGAGATCCAAACATTGATCCAATTTACAACCCCTAAATTACATGATGCACAAATTCTTCATCATAATCGTTGCCCACACTTTCAGGATCACAATTCATGGAGAAATTTTCCAAAGGTCGACATGAAAAAAATTGATGGGTTAGATCCCTTAGGGTGGGTTACACAAATGGAACACTATTTCTCTCTCAATGGAATTACTAATAACCTACATAAATTAAATTTGGGGCTATTATATTTGGATGTTGAACATTGGTAGTGGTGGCAATGGTATAGGAAGGATTATAAAGGATACATTGCCTAGACCCAGTTTGTGCAAGTACTTTATGCTTATTTTGAGCGTGACACTCACCATTTTAGATGGCTAACAAAATTATTCCAAACATACACATTTATGGAATATTACCACCTTTGAACAATTGGTAATCTGCATAGAGGTCCAATTTGATTTATTTAAAAAAAAAAATCATCAATTGTCTCAAGGACATAATTAAAGAACACATCACGATGTAGCGCCTACAAACATGGTTGGAAGCTTGTGACTGAGCTAAAGAAATTGAGATAATGATCCATGCACAAACCAAGAGACCTTTGTTCGCCACTTTCCCTAACCACCATGTGGTAGCTACCCCCAGCTCATCCAACCCACAACTAGTACACATTCACAAGATATCTACCGAAGAGATGACAGAACATTAATGCCTCCATCTTTGTTATAATTGTGATGAGTGATATTTCAAAGGGAACAGATGTAAAGAACATAAATTATTTCAAATGGATGTATCTCCACATGACTACTTGGAGGAAATTCCTTTTGAAGATACTCCTGAACCAACTTTGAAAGACACCACCCCACCCATGGAAGATGAAGCCCCCTTATAATATCCTCTCGATGAACCTCAAATTTCTCTCCATGCCCTATTAGGTTTCTTAACACCACAAACCTTGAAATTAATTGGCTACATCAACCACTGCAAAGTGATTGTATTGATTGATAGTGGTAGAACCCACAATTTTATCCCTTGGATTGTGGCACAAGACAACCATTGTTTTGTACGTCCTATATCTAAAATTTTTGAACTATGATTGACAATGGTGGCACAATAAAATGCGGGATTAGGATTGAAAAAGTAAAATTACAAATGGGTGAGTATCATCTCAAAACTCACATTTTTTCCATTGAAATGGGTGGTTCCAATATAATTCTTGGGTCAAAATGGTTATGCACTTTGGGACCAGTAACCATGGATTTCAAATAATTGTACATGAGCCTCACATAGGAAGGGGAGAAACATAAACTCAAGGGGCTTACATCGAGTTCCACTGGAATTATAACCTCTCATTGTATGGAGAAGTTGTTGAATAAGGCCACTTAGATGTTATTGCACAATTCAATGCCATACAAGTAGTCGACACCACACCACCATAGATTCATCCTTATTTGCAGTTGGTTCTCTCCAAGCATTAATAGGTCTTTGAAACACCACAAGTTTTACCAACTTCAGGTGGGGAGCATGACCATGGTTGTTGATATTTTATCACTTCATCCCAACACCCAAAATTTAGCTCAAAATAAAATAACTTTATGTACTAAAAGCACATCTAAGTAATCAACTAAACATGCAACGAAAGCATAAACTAGGAATCCAAAAATCTCACACATAAGACACCAATATTTTTGGGTATAATCCCCTAGAAAAATCCAAAAGGGAAAGCCAGTTCCAATATGCTTTTATTAAGGTCAAATAAGGGCTCCCATAAGAGGGAAAATGGCCCACTAAGAGAATATAAATTGTAGAAAAACATGGCAATACTTGTGTTGTTGTATGACCCTATACCAACACRTCTTTTAGGTGCACACATCTTTCCTCTAACAAACCCACGTACATACATGACTGTCTCCACTGAGATCCATGTACATGTACGAAAACTCTATATGAAAAATTCCATATGGCACTACTCTTTCCTCTGGCTTCTATAAGATAAAACCCACCTACGATTGCTTCTGCTCTCACTTCTCCTTGACCTATATGAAATCTAGATGAAAGTCCTTCTCCACCTATCCAAGATCTTGAATCATGGTCGTTTGTGATTCAACCCTCTCTACATCAACACTTGAACAAAATCTCTTCACCCAACCAGTGAGATCTCCTCATTCTCGCGTAAGCAAAAGTCCTTCTCTACTTCTACACTCTTCACTCTAGAAAAAGTACTTATTTTCTATCCTTGACCTTGGCATCTCACCAAAAGTCTTGACTTTGATCTCTCACCAAAGTTTCTCACACAAGTGTCTTCCTCCTTCACTGTAGCCTTTCTTTTATAATCACGAGTTACAATCTAAACCTAATCTCCAAAGTGATTGACGGTTGAGATTACTTCTCACACCCACTTAAGATTTACGTGCTTAGATTACATGTTAATTACTTTTATCACTTTCCTTAAATAACTCAACTAACTAATAAAAACACTTTTACTTTAATCGATTCTTTTTAACTAAAGTAAACTCAAGGATAGAAGGTTTTCAATGACTTCCACATGTTAGACACATGCCAATGTGGAAGTACCTATCCATTGATACCACTCACATCAACACTCCCTCTTAGTGAGGAAGGTACTTCTCCCACATGGAGTTGGATATATCTTCACTACCAGATCTTCTACCATGCTTGCTCTCTAATCCACTTTATCGGATGCTCCCTATGACACATAAGCTATCCCTCCCATCATGCTCTGACCTGTCTCTGAAGACTCACTGCCTCTGATCACGCTCCTAGAAGCTTCCTGCTCCTGAGCATCCTACATGGTTATGTCATACCATGAATCCTTCTCGAAAAACTTGGAAGGTTACTCCTTCCCCCTTGACATTGAAGGCTGATTACCTCTAAGTTGCTCAACCTTAGGAGCTACCTACTCCTTGTTCTCTACCATTTTGATGCTTTCTATTTACCACATAGGCTGGCCCTTTATCCTATACAATTTTCTCTCTCTAACTCCAAATATATTTGCTTTGTCTAAGCTATATCCTCTAGGATTGATCAATGCCTTTCCATCTTGGAACGCTATGTCAAATCCCTTCTTCTCAATCAATGAGACTAAGAGCACACTCCTCTTGAATTCTGGCACCAATAACACATTAGCCACTCTCAATGTACCTCCTAAATCCAATTGGAAAAACACTACTCCAAATCCTTTTACTGCATGCTTGGTCCCCATACCAAGTTCCACATCATCTCTAAGTCAGACTCCGTGAAGCTCTTGAACACCTCTCGTTCTCCTATCATATGACATGTGACACCACTATATATCAACCATGCATAAGCTAATATGGCGCCCAAGGAAGTCTAGGAAACAAGTAAGAACTATGTCTATTCAAACTTCTTACAAAAATCATCCACTTTAGTCTTTTCCAATGCAACTACCTTTGGTTGTATTTCATTCCCACCCTTCTTCCTGTGTGGACATTGACCTGTATAATGTCAAAACTTGTGAAATGCAAAGCACTTGAATTTCCTCATGTCATTCTTCTTGTCGACTTGAGAGGTAGACTCTCCATTGAAAATATTATTTAACTTTCCCTTCCTCTCCTGATTGGAAAGAGCAATGTTATCATCATCATTCTTGTGGCGACCTCCATTCAGATATTCATCTTAAAGTTCCTTCTAAACAAATTCATCCCATAACCTATACCAATATGTAATCTTCTCTCATGCCACGATTCATTCGATGAATGGTTTCCACTCCTTCATGAATCCCTTGAGCATCGTCCTTACCAACTCTGAATCACCCATTGTTTCCCCCATTACAACCAGTTTATATCGAACCTTTCGGATCCAGGTGAGATAACTTGTCACTGTATATGATCATTTCATCTTCATTTCCCCGAGATTTGCTCTCATCACCATTATGCGATTCTCATTCTTGTTTTGAAATAAAATCTTCAAAGCCTCCCACATGTCCCTAACAATATTATTTCCTTATACACGAGGGATCAAGTGATCCTTCACTCCATATTCAATGATGTGTCTAGATTTCACATCCCTCTGATTGTGGATGACCATATCTAGTGCATCTTTTGGTGGAGTTATATCAGTATTAGTGAATTCCTAGATCCCGTTCTGCATCAACACCAACATGATTCTCTCCTTCCAAGGAATGTAGTAGGAAATCCTATCCAACCTATCTTTGAATCACAATCTCATTTCCATATCCAAGATCTAATATGATAGCCCTCTTGTAACACCTTGTTTTCCCCCAAGACTGTAATTATATTAAGACTTCATATGTTATGTTTATGAAGCTTTTAATTGTGTTTTAATTAATGAAAAAACCAAACAACTGATTGAGAGGGAACAACCTTGAAAGTACTAGCCATGATACACAAGTGGGAACTGATGAAGCAAGGATTGATTGAGTGGTTGGGTAAGGTGGAGCTAAGTTATTTTTATGAAGAAAATATGAAGCTTTCTTAACAATCCAACTTATGTTTACACAACATAAGGATACACCTTCCAACACAACATATATGTATGGATCCATGCGACCAATTATGGAGGTCATATTGGCAGTTGAGGTAGTTAATGACTGCTAACGGTTGGGTCCCTTAAATAGGACAAGGGAAATTGAATGACCTAGCAAAAAGACACCACAAATCTTCCCCTTGCAAATGGGAACTTCAGGCTATGGGTCACGTCTATAGGAAGGCCACGGGAATCCCAAGGAGTTTAGTAAGAGACCAAAGGTGGAGACACACCACCAAATGATGGGAGAGAGAGAGAAAAGGGGGGGGGAGTGGTATCAGGGGAGAAGGAAGCACACACGAGGGTGCAAATACACAATTGAATGAAAAGAAAGAAACATAGCATGAGGAAGCTCGAGAAGAGATAACATGAAAATAATTACTAAGAAACAAACTCACAGAGAAAAGGTGCAATGAATAGAGGTGTTCATGAACACATATTGAAGAAGAAAAGAGAATGGAAAGTTTTCCTTGAAGAAAATAGGAAACTTGTCCAAACTATTGATGATCTCCTTGAAACAGAGAAGACTCGGATCCAAACTGGAGCAAAATAGGACTCCAAATTGGTGCTTATTGGACATAAACCAACACTGGTAAGGGGAGGTCGTCGATGGAATGTTAGTAGAGAAGGGACTCCCTTGTGCAGAGAAAATATAGTTGAGAAACCACCTGATAAACCTTTATATTTATTGAGCACAGTGGGAAGGGGATCTTAACCCGTTGTCAGAGGAGGAAGGAGAGTAACCTTCCTGGATCGTCTTGAGTTGGAAGCTAGTTGAATCTTTCCCCTTGTGGTATCATCGCTTGGCACATGGGTGGCAGATTATAGGAAGGCACTTTGCGATATGGCCTAAGGTTGGAAGGAAAGGCATCCTCTCTCAGTCAGTTGGTGTTGGTAATTTTTTGATTAGATAATTATTTGACCTGATTTGCTTAATTGCATATGAATGTTGTATGTATGAATTTGTTTGGATTAAATGGAAAAAACGAATGCTTGCAATCAATGAATGGAATCCTTGATTAATTGGGACATGCTTGTTATTTCCATAGTTTAACCTATTAAACTAAGGATTTAAATGAGTGTGAATAGTATGTATTCATAAGGTCCTTGCAATTTTTGGAGGAAATATTGAAAGATATGGACAAAATATTCATCGAAGAGTGAATTGGGGTACCCTTGTGTTCTGGGAGAGAACCTCGAATCCTTGAGAGGAAAGTTTGCAAGATATGGACAAAATCTTCATTTATAAGTTGCCAGATAAACCCTAGGACCTCAGAGGTGCCAGTATAGGTGATAATTATCAATCCCTGTGAGAAATAATGTGTTTTATGTGGAAGGCTTGCAAGACATTCAACCCTTCATATAATTGCAAAAGGGAAGACCAATTCCAGTGTGAACCTGAAAATTCCAAGGCCTAGAAGTTTGGTGAAACCTTAGGAGGGCCAAAGAAAATACCTCGACTCGTTAAGTTTGAAGTCAGACTGTCTCCCTAGAAGAAACCAGTGTATTGCAGTGGTTGAATTCACAACCATTGATTTGGCTAAGTGGGAATATCCTGAATGTTGAATAGATTGTGTCATTTTGGAGTGGCTAGATGAAGTTTCCTTAGTACTCCGAAGGGGACAAACCCAATTCAACTGAGACCATCAATCTATCGGAGAGATGCTAGGGAGAAATATGAACTATTGGATCGAGTGAGGAGATTGTTAGAGGACGAGATGTCGAAGGTCCAGAAGGAAGATTGTGATAGGAGTTCGACGAAAGGAATTTCGAGGATCATAGATCCATCGAGAGGTTATCTTTCAAGATCTCAGCCGTTGGTTTCCGAAGGAGTCATTCCGAGGAGGAGGATTTGGAAACCCCAAAAGGAAATATGAATTCCCCCTTAAGTCCATAGTGACCGTTGGATTATACGAACGATGATCGTTCAATCCGTCAGAGAGATGCACGGTCAGAGTGAGCAACTCAGAGTGGTTGTGGAGCCAATGTGATTGATTCTTCGAGAGGGAGGGACTCTGAAAATGAAAATATGATCGTTGATTGGTATGGGGGAGATATTTAATCTCAGTCATGTGATTTCTATGGGTCCCATTTATTTGGTGAGATAAAAAGGGGCATTTACGCGAGGAGTAACCGTCGAGTGGGTAGACGACCTCGATGTAATTGTGATTGTTAAACGCTGAGTCTGAGGACCATTCTATTTCAATGATTGATTTGTCGAGATGGTGTTGTTGGATGGGAGATCAACTTAGGTGATTGGGAACTCCGATGGGAACGAGTTTGAATGGCCATCGATCATTGATTTGAGGGTTATGTATAGATCAAACCATCCAAATTGGAGCATCTAGGCATCTGGGTGCTCTAGTAAGCCGAATGGGGGAAACTCCCCGAGGATTAGAAAGGCTTACCATAATTTAAATTGTTATAAGATAATCTCTCGCATAAATGATTGGTTAATCCAATAGTGAATCATGAATAAATGAGGAAAGTCGACATCCCACCAGCCTAAGTAAAATTCATGGGGTTGGGTGTTTCACACCTCTGCTGAAACTTCCCTTGTATTGTCTTGTACAGCCCTGTACGCAACTGTCACTTCTACAAATCATGTATGCAAGTAATTGTCACCACTGCAACCCATGTATGTACGTGACTGCCACCAATATGGCCCGCATACACCTTCATAGACCTGCAAAAACCCTTGTTCTTCCTTAGTATTGTTGTTTCCCTAAAATCTATCCTTCGATTTCTGCCTCCTGGTTAAAGATATTCTTGAAACTACTGATATATATGCTTTTGGTTTCCTCCCTTCAAATATCACTCTCTGATACTATGTTGATATTTGACCACTTCAACCCAACACTTGACGGTTAGCTCAAAATAAAATCACTTTATCTACTAAAAGCATAGTTGAGTAATCAACTAAACATGCAGCGGAAGAACAAACTAGGAAACCAAAAATATCACACACAAGACACCAATATTTTCAGGTATAAACCCTTGTAAAAACCCCAGAGGGAAAACCTGTTCCAATATGATTTTATTAAGGTCAAATAAAGGCTCCCGTAACAGGGAAAAGGGCCCACTAAGAGAATATACATTGTAGGCAAACTTGGCAATGCCCGTGTTGTTGTACGACCCTATACCAACACGTTTTTAGGTGCACACACCTTTCCTCTAGCAAACCCACGTACATACGTGACTATCTCCACTGAGACCTGCGTACATGTTAAAAAACTCTATATGACAACTTTCTTATAGTGCTATGCTTTCCTATGGATTCTATCAACTGAAACCCACCTGTAGTTGGCTCTGCTCTCTCTTCTCTTGACCTGTATGACCTCTAGATGAAATTCCTTCTCCACCTATCCAAGATATTGAATCATTGTCATTTATGATCCAACCCTCTCTGCAACAACACTTGGATGAAATATCTTCACCCAACCAGTGAGATCTCCTAACTCTCGTGTAAGAAAAAGTCCTTCTTTGCTTCTACACTCCTCACTCTAGCAAAAGTCCTTCTTTGCTATCCTCGACATTGGCATCTGGCCAAAAGTTTCGACCTTGATCTCTCACCAAGTGTATCTCACACAACTGTCTTCCTCCTTCACCCTAGCCCTACTTTTATAATCACGAGTTAAAATCTTTACCTAATCTCCAAAGTGATTGACATTTGAGATTACTTCTCACACCCGCTTAAGATTGACATACTTAGATTACATGCTAATTACTTTTAGCACTTTCCCTAAATTACTCAAATAACTAATAAAAACACTTTTACTTTAATCAATTACTTTTAACTAAAGTAAACTCAAGGATAGAAGGCTTTCGATGACTTCCACATGCCAGACACATGCCAATGCAGAAGTATCTGTCCTATGCTACCACTAACATCAACAATGGTATTCCCCTCATTCTAGGAATTCAACCACACAATGTGAATCCTTATAAGCACCCTTTTGCACATAGAAATAAAATTGAAAACATCATTAAGAGATGAGAGTCATACGTCCCAGTACTAACCCTTACTCATCACTAGTGGTTATGGTATTAAAGAAGGAAGGTACTTGGTGCATCTGTCTCAATTTCTGGGTTCTCAATAAGTTGATGTTGTTTTGTTTCTCTCTTAGATATACCTTTAATATGATTGACCCAGGTTCAAGTCTACTGGGGTTCCAACAAAGCCTCTAAAAATATCGACCCTCCTGGTAAAACAGAAGGCAACGCGGTGCAAAGAGTGCACTGCGTAGTCTCACTCAAGATAGTCTTAATGGGTGACTACAATACTCAAGTGTTTGTAGTCCGGGATTGAATGGAGATCTGAGAAGTGTGCGCAGAGAGTTCTATTTAACTTATTAAATCAATATACCGTCATTCCCAATTATGCATGTAATGTAATCAAACTCATTAGATCATTCATTCATCATGCTAACATCTACTCATAAACGGTAAAGGAGACAAAAGCATTCAATCAAATAACACAAGTTTTATCGTGGTTCACCCCCTCCTGGGCTACACCCACAAAGATATGGATCTCAAGCTATTTTATTATGGTATTTCCAAAACTACAATGTCATGCACTTTACAACACATCCTCAGTCGGGTCGAGATTTATGATGAGGCAGACTAGGTCACACCAGGATCCTCAGCCTATGATCTAACCCTCAAGATCTACCCTCCTGACCCTTCTACAACTCAACAACTTACAAAATTAGGTCGTATGACAGAGTATTACAAACTAGTTATCAAAACAAAACTTCTTCCTCCCGTCGTCTCTTCAGACTCTCTAAGCCCGAATCTCCCCTTTATACCTTCTAGGTAACCATATATATACATTTCTGGCTCATCAGCCATTACAATGTATTACAAAAACCCTAACCCTAACGTCGTTAGGTCTTCCATGTATGCACACGTGCTGCTCTTCCTTCCAGCTGTCACTTTCCTCATGCATGCCTTTCTTCCCAAAATAGCCTTTTTTTTCTTATTCGACTTGCTTCCAACAAGCCCCCAACACTGACATGTGGCTCGTCCCGAGAGTCAATGAATGAATAAACTTCTTGTCCTCCTTCATTCTCCAACACCTCATCCATGAAGGGTGTAGGGAATGGATCATGTAGGAATGCATCATTTGACTTCCTCAAGTCGACTCATATTCTTATCCCACCTTGTTTTTTCTTTTGAACTACCATGAGGCTTATCCATTCAGATTGTTCTACCAGTTCTATGGTTCCAGCTTCCAACATCCTATCGATCTCAGCTTTGAATTTTTGCTTATATATCAGATTTAGTTTGTATGGTCGTTGTCTGATTGGTCTTGCCTCATCTCTAAGTGGTATCTTCATTTCACCTAGCTCTCTCGCTATGCCCTTCATTTCTGTGAACGTTGTGGGGAACAGGTCGCTGTAATCGCGCAATAACTTTGTTATGATTTCCACTGTCTACTCATCCCAATAGTCTCCAATGATGGCCATTTTGGGATTCTCAACTGTCCCAATGTTGACTTTATTCACCTTTATCAACACAACAATTACTTATGATTCTAAAGGTGGACCTTCCACTTCTCTTTCGCCTTCAGCTTCCTCAATCTAAATATCGCGCAAATCATCTTCCTCTGGTACTTCTTCGTGCACATGGTAGCATGACAATAGTTCTTTCACTGTCTGTCTGTTCCATTGTTGTTCCTCTGTTATGAGTTTGACTTCTGGTTCCTAAATGAATATCACCCCTCTTATTTGTTTAAGTGTTGCATCTATGTTGGGGTTCTCATGTTCAAATCAGAAAGAGACTATAAAGTTTTGTTGTAGTATTGTCCAACTTAGAGTTCCTTTCCACAGTTCCTAGTCTGTATACTAGTTTTCTAGGATGCCCTCTATGGTATGTACAAAATGATGAGGCCATTCCTCTGGGGGTGTCATTTTCCAAAGCGTTATGCACTTCTCCAAGTGTTCTACTGGTACCTGCTGTCCATCGTACTTCTGTTGTTGTTTGCTTCCCTGTTCTGCGCCAAACCTTATGCGCAGTAACCACTTACATTGATACCAATCCTTGATTATTTCCTTGTGTGTGCCCCACCATCTTGCAGGTTTGGCCTTGAGTTCCATATTGAGTGCTGAGAGTCTCTAGTTTTCTAACACTTCATCTTAATAATGTGTCAAGAATTCTTCTAGATCATTTACCCCATGGAAAATGGGTGGTTCCATTATCTCCGTACAACTGGTTGATTTCCTCCAAGTCCAAGCAAGTAGGCTCTACAAACCTCTCCCCTTTCGATGGGTCTAATCACACAATGACCCTGTATTCGCCTAACTCAAATGTCATTTTTCGTGTCTTTAAATTGATTATGGTCTAGTTATCAAACACCCAATCCAAGCTGAGAAATGTTGGATATGGTGTTGTGCCGTCCACTATTTCGATCACTTCGAAGTCTTTTTTAGTGCACACTCCATCTAGGTCTACTGTTACTCCTTTGAGTCTCCCAATTGGTATAACTCTGTGTTGGTTTGCTAGTTTCAGCTGAACGAGTGAATATCCTAATGTGGACTCTCCCATACATTGCCATGTCTTCTTGGGTAATACATTGACTTCGAATCCTAGATCTAGTATGATATCTCTCATGTTGAAATCTCTGATGTTGGCATTCAGCCTGAACTCCCTACTTGTTCTTCTCCTTGTATGTAGGTGATTGACTGTTTTCTGGTCTAGTTTTCCTTCTGTCTCTATGCTACATCTTTCTAACATACTTTGCAATATTTTGACAGAAGATGGATCATTTAGTAATTTTACACATGATTGCAAAAATCCTTTGATTGTACTTACTTGTCCCAGGGGCTACATTTCTTTGGTATGATCCAATGATTGAGGCATATCGTACTATGGTACTTCCTTTCTATGCTACGCGGTTGAGGTTGACGCGATGTTTGGCTTAAAAAAATCTTGTCTGGCTTGCTTAAATGTTTCCTTGTCGTTCTGTGCATCGAACTATTTCCTTGGTTTGACATTCTTCTTCACCCATTGATGTTGTACTGACTCTTGTCATGCTACGCCATTTCCTGCTTTAGCTCCTCCGCACGTAACTATGTTGATTTTTCTTCCTTCATCCCTCGCTTCTACTAAAATCCATTGAACATTCTGATTGTTTTGATTCCTCTTTTCCTGGATCTTCCCTAATAACGTAGGACATTCTTCTGTGTCATGATTCAATGCGCGACAATACATACAAGTCGCTAGTGGTAGTGGACATTCTATTGCATAATGTCCTAGATTTTGATAGTTGTGACATACCACTGGTCCTCGACCTCTTCCAAAGCCTCCTCTTGCTCGTCCTCCGCCTCTGTAGCCAACTCAATCCCCTCGCGGCGCATTATACTGAGGCACCTGATTATATTGCATGATATTGTACTGAGGCTGCGTTGTGTTGTACTATGGCTGTGCAGTATTATACTGTTGCTACGCAATGTTGTATGGGGATGGTACATGTTTAAACTAAGGTGCGACTTACCCAATCATCATTTCTGCCTGCACCTTATATGCATCTGATGTCCTCTCTCTCATCAATTCCATATTTCTACAGTCTTTGTCATCATGGCCCACTAACTTGCAAAAGTTGCAATATGAACTCTTTGGGACTGTTTGGTACTTCTACATCATCAGGTAGTGATATGGACCATGGCCCTGTTTCTTACATATTTCACACCATAGTCCTCCTGTTGATAACGTATTTGGCATCCCTGCTGCCATATACTACGTGAATGTTGGACATTTGTTCTTATGGTGTCCTTCCGTCCTGCATGTGGTACACCAAACGACTTCTTGTTTGTTCTTACTTTTGTTTTGGTTTAGTTGTGACGTTAAGTTATTCAAATCCTCCTTCAACTCTTCGATGGCTAGATCTGTCTTCTGATATTGGTTTTCTTCCAGTTGCARGGTTGCCTGGAGAGCCTCTGCCTGTGTCTCAAACTTCTGTTGTCCCAGTGGATATTTTAAGTGTGGTAATAGTGAATTCATGAACATGTGCCTGTGTTGCATMTCTGTCATGAGATATTTCAACTTTCCTTTCGGTCGCTTGAATCTCTGGTCAATCTCTCATACAGATTCTCCTGGCTTTTGTCTAATTTCTATCATCTCCTTCATGTATTGGTCCTCTGAACTTGGCTTATGAAACTCTTTCATAAGCAATTTATTGATATCCACAATCGTTCTAGCTGTTCTTGGTGGATTGTTTGTGGCTAGACTCATATACCAATCCAGTGCACGATCCCTTAGTGTAATTGCTAGCTGTGCAAGTTTAGTGTCCTCATCTGCGATCTTTTTTTCTTCCCGGATATTCTTACAAATAAACAAGTGCTTCTCTGGGTCCTTCGATGATTCTCCTTTGAATTCTGGTAACCTTAGGGTGGGATCGTGTCCTGCCATCCTTAATGTTGAACTACTACCTCCACCCGGTGTAGATACTTGACTAATGCTCCCTGAATTGGCTCCCCCAGTTGTTGTTCCTTGTGTAGATGTACTTCCTGTTGTCTTCCTTTTCCCAAAATTCGGTTTTCTAAACAATAGTGTTCTTTTTGGTGTGTTAGTCTCACATGGGTTTATGGGTTCCACACTAACATTAATATGGATAGGATTGTTGCCTTCTATTCCCACTGTTGGACCTATCGTCTTCCTCTCATATGTTGTGTGCATTTTTTCCTCAATCTGCTCCACAACTCGAAGATCCTCTACCTCCTCGTCATCACTTGCCAAGCCTTCCCTCTCGGCTACGACTCTCTTCTTGGTGTTCACCTTATATTGGTAGGGTACTCCACTACACATTTTTCCAGCTGTCGCAATGATCCACTTGATTTGGTCGTCTTCCATCATGATTGGTTCCAAGAGTTCCTCCTTCTTTCCTTTATCCATTTCCCCTTTCATTTCTCCTTTTTTTTGTCAATGCTTCCCCCCTTCCCCCATGCACGCAAGGAAGTTTAGATGTCTGATTCCATTGTCATTACACCTTTGTTATAGAGAAATATCTTAATATAAGTATACAATGATGGAATATACCTTCCTCAAGGTCTGCATAGAAACTCTTTCTCTGCGATGATGTATGACTTCGCAGTATCTACTGCAAATTCTGTTACAAATCCTGCTATAGTACTGTCGAGCCAAAAATCTACTGCGCGGGTGCATTTTTTATTCACCTGATGTAACTGCTCAATCTGAACTGAGTTCCACTCTAACTATCAAATCCAATTTGTTGCATGGTTATCCTTCAACCTCAATATCCACTCCTGCAATAAGTGGGGAAAATCACAGAAAAAAACTTCATGCAGATTAGTAAAAACATACTTCTCAAGGTATTTGCGCAGTGTTATTCTAGGGTTTTTGTTATCTTTCTGCACAAACTCTAGCTCCTTTGTCTTCAACCAATTTTCGATCTCTGTTTTTGTGGGATTCCACGCTTTCTACATCCCCTTACAGTGACACATTCTCACCTTCTTGGCATATGATTTGGTATTCTTTTGACTTGCCTTCCACATATATTACATTCTTTTAACAGATCTTCAACATATCTCATCTACTCACTCCTATGTTGTTCCAACCGGAAAAAAAAACCATTTGTTGGTTTGTTTCTCTTTGAGTTATACCTTTAACATGATTGACCCAGGTTCAAGTCTACTAGGGTTCCAACAAAGCCTCTAAAACTATCGTCCCTCCTTTTAAACCAGAAGGCAATGTGGTGCACAGAGTGCACTGCGCAGTCTCACCCAAGATAGTCTTAATGGGTGACTGCAATACTCAAGTGTTTTCAGTCCAGGATTGAATGGAGATCTGAGAAGTGCACGCAGAGAGTTCTATTTAACTTATTAAAGCAATATATTGTCATTCCCAATTATGCATGTAATGTAATCAAACTCATTATCTCATTCATTCATCATGCTAACATCTACTCATAAACGGTAAAAGAGACACAAGCATTCAATCACATAACACATGTTTTACCGTGGTTCACCCCCTCCTGGGCTACGTCCACAAAGATCTGGATATCAAGCTCTTCTATTATGGTAGTTCCAAAACTACAATGCCGTGTGCTTTACAACTCATCCTCAATCAGGTTGAGATCTATTATGAGGTGGACTAGATCACACCAGGCTCCTCAACCTATGATCTAACCCTCAATATCTACCCCCCTAACCCTTCTACAACTCAACAACTTACAAAATTAGGTCATATGATAGAGTATTACAAAATAGTTATCAAAACATGACTCCTTCCTCCCGCCGTCTTTTCAGACTCTCTAACCCTGACTCTCCCCTTTATACCTCCTAGGTATCCATATATATACGTTTCTGGATCATCAACCATTACAATGTATTACAAAAACCCTAACCCTAACGTCGTTAGGTATTCCATGTATGCGCGCGTGCTGCTCTTCCTTCCAACTGTCGCTTTCCTCGTGCATGCCTTTCTTCCCAAAATAGCCTTTCTTTTTTTATTCAACCTGCTTCCAACAGTTGATGATCAAGGACAAATTTCCTATCCTAGTTATTGATGAACTCTTGGATGAACTTCGTGGAGCCAATTTTTTCACTAAATGCAACCTTCATTTCGGCTACCACCAGATCAGGTTGAAATAAGCAATCATCCTAGAGATTTATTTTCATACTCATGAAGGTCATTATGAGTTTTTAGTGATGCCTTTTGGCCTTTGCAATGCTCCATCAACCTTCCAAAGCCTCACAAACAAGATATTTCAACCATTCCTCTACAATTTTGTGTCATTATTCTTTGATGATATTTTTATCTACGACAAAACATGGGAATACTAGATTGAGCATGTTGATAGAGCCTTGCAATTCCTATAGGACTACCATCTATTTGTAAGATGCTTCAAATATTCTTTTGAGGCTTTTGAGGTTGAATACTTGGGTCACATTGTAATCCAGGAGGGAGTATGAGTTGATCCAAATAAAGTAGCAACTATACAATATTGGCCCCACACTAAAACCCTGAAGATATTGCATGGATTCTTAGGACTTAAAGGAAGTTTGTGAAAAATTATGGAAAAATTCAACTCCTTTAACCTCACTACTAAAAAATAATGCCTTTGTTTGGAATGAGGTCACAAAATAATCCTTCTCAACTTTAACATATGTCATGTTGACAACTTCAATATTAGTTGTGCCATATTTTACCAGAATTTTGTCTTGGAATGTGATGCCTCAAGTAGAGGTCTTGGAGTACTACTGGTGCAAGAAGGGCACTCTTTGGCATTCACCAAAAAGCATTTATGTGACCACAATTTGGGTAAATCCACTTATGATAAAGAGATAATGGCCATCCTACATGTTGTAGAGACCTACAACTCATACCTTATCATGTGAAGTTCCAGACCAAGAGTGACCATCATAGTATAAAGTACTTTCTTGAACAAAGGTTATCCTCACTATAGCAACATAAGTAGGCCACAAAGCTACCAGGGTATCACTAGGATATTATCTATAAGAAAGGTAAATAAAATGTGGTAGTTATGCCTTATCTTGGAAATTTGAGAAGGATGGATCCCTTTTTTCCTTATCTTTAAAAGTTCCAGGTTGGCTTGAGGAAGCCCACCAATGGTTTTTTTTTTCAAACCATATAAATCATAACTTATTGGAGTATTTGGTGATCAAATCATATTTCTTTTAAAAAATAATAATTTATCTTAGGCAATATTTCACCAATTTCTTGTTAAAATCTCAAAAATGAGGCGATCACACTTTTATATTGTGTCCCACGAATAGTTCAATTGAAATAATCTCTTAGGAGTCTGAATACCCCAAATTCTCTAGAAAACCTAGATCCCTACAGTTTTAGATATTGAGAAATTTCAAGTGTTCTTGTCATATCCATTCAGAGGTTCAAATATTGAGAAATTTCAAGTGTTCTTGAAATTGAGAAATCACTACATTATAGCATATCACATGTCATTGAAGTCATTGGAGACTCATGGTAAAATAAGTGTAGGGTTACAAATGTCATTCATGACATCAAATCTTTTGCTTAGTTCATCTGTGAAGGAGCACAAATACATTCCCAATTTTGCAGTGGTTGTCATCGTTGTTGTAACATATAATTTTTTTTTACATTTCACAAAATTTGCAAAGACTTGCCTATTACCTTGTCTATTCCTCGTCATCTCAAGATTTGAATTCTAAATCCCAGTAAGTTTTTACAAATTTATACTTGTGTCTAGTCATTTCATTATAAATTTTTCTCTCAACCCAAGGTTTCTACATGAGCTTGTATTTATGATTATAATCTCAAGATTAGTCCTAATCCAAAATCATTGTTCTTATCCAAGTTTACTCCCATTTTCCCATAATTTATTTTCAAAAATTTGTGTCTTGACTTGAGCTCAACCTATACATTTATTAGTCTCTGCCTCCGACTAGGGACTATAGCTTTGACATAGCGGTCAACGATAGTTGACCACCTATTAACAGGTGCTTTTTGCGACAATACTTGGTACATTTTGTATCCTTTTTTCAATTTTTCCCATGTTGTGTATTAGTTTTTAAGTCCTGAAGTAAATGAGGACCATCTGATCTAGAAAATACATGATGATCGTTGGATCAGAATAGTGGTCAAACTTCGATGTTGACCACTTCGAAAAAAAAGGGTTGAGAAGAAGTAAGATTACCCGAAGGCCGAAGTCCCGAAGTGGACATGAGTCGTTCAATCTGAGGAACACTTCGGGAAGCATTTCGACCGTTGGATCAAGTTTAGTGGAAGGACAGAGTAAGCCAAAAAGTGTCCCGAAGTATACACACGTCTTCTGATCTAAGGAACACTTCAGGAAATATCCCGACCATTGGATCGAGGAAAGTAGAAGGATAGGATAAGCAAGGCAAAAGGCCCGAGATCCCGAATACCCGAATTCTCGATAGTCGTTAGATTGAGTTAATCATTTTTGGGTTAAAGAAGGACCGTTAGATCCAGGAGAAGAACATGTGCCACATGATGAGATCCAGGTTAGCAAGGACATGTGGCGCAATCAGATGATGACAAGTGTCAAAGTGTAGTTCACATTTCAGGTATGTGTAAGTCACAAATATAAGTGACATGTGGCAGCCACTCAGTCAGTGCCATGTCAATAGGTGTTGTTAGGAAGTTACATCACTCTGGGAGTTTGTAGTTCGGGATTTTTACCACCAGCAAATGCCCGAAGTCCTGAAGTTCTGAAATGAACGAGAACCGTTCATCATGCAAATAAAATATCGACCGTCTGATCTACTAGGGAAAAATCTGCTTTGGGAGATTTGAAATATTACAGAGGCTGGAAGTTGCGAAGGATGAAGTCTTGAAGTAACGAAAGTTGTCCATCTCATCGTGCAATTAAAACGTGACCGTCAATCTTGACAAGTGATCAAGAACTTATTTAGCCTAGCACATGGTCACCACCTGAGGCCGTATGGAATAGAAAAATAAGGGTGAAAGAAGAGGAAACAATTAAATTAATAATCCCATGGTTCTACGCCTATGGTCATATGAAAATGGTTTGAAGGAAGCGCCTCATACAGATTTAATTCGACAGAGAATTAACACTAGAACAAATACAAAGAATCGATAAAAGATCAAATATGATCTGTTGGTGAAATGAAAAAGCATCAAAAGAATGAGTACGACATAATGAGTCGATCCATGTATGTGATCAACTCATGAAGACAAAATAACCGACACACAGTTATGATTGAGAGAGTTAAATCATGAGCATTATGAATAAAGGAAAAAAGGAAAAATAATATTATTTAAAGTTTAATATTATCATTTAAATGAAAAGGTACAATGGTTCAAATATCAAAAGACACAATGATTCAAATTCACACCAGTTGGAAGACTATATAAAAAGAAAGAATGGTGAGAGGAAAGTGTAGTTGAATTTGTTGAAGTATATATATTTATATATAATGGATTGAATGAAGGTTCATTCTATCAGGTTGGTGCCTTTTTACAAGCTGGGTCTTGTACGAGGATTGGATTCCTCACATCTCAGTTGGATCTGAGATCAAAAGGCTGTGACTTGTTATGAGGATTGTATTTCTTATTTCTCAGTTGGATCTAAGAACTACACGCCAGGTCTTGTAACAGAGAGTTGGTTCTCTCATAGTTGTTTGAAGATGAAATTAAAAGATTGATCTTATGTATTCATTCAAGTTAAATAAATAAATAAAATATTTATTCTTTTATATATTGGTTGAGAAAATGAAATAAATATATGTTGTTTAGTTAATATATGAAAAGTGGAAAATTGTCCAAAGTTTTGTGACACTGATTCACCCCCCCCTCTCAGTGTCAAGTATCCATTTCAACAATTGGTATCAGAGCGGGTTCCTTCAACACAGTTTAAACACTGAAGGTAGATTCAAAAGAAATGGGTGGACATATTGCTATCCCCACAAATGAAGCTCCCTTATTTGATGGAACAAATTATTCATCATGGAGGGAAAATATGAAAAGATATATGAAGTCAAGAAGATCCGGAGTTTGGGATTCGGTAGTAAGTAAGCCCTGACACTTAAATACTTCAAAGAGAAAAACCAAAACTGCAAAAGAGGCAAGGAGAAACAATATAGTAGCCTTAAAATCAATCCAGGATGGATTGTCAGACCAAGTCAAAGAAAAAATGAGGCACTACAAATCTGCTAAATAATTATGGCTCCAACTAGAAAATTGTTATCAGAATGAAACACAAGAAGAAGAGAAATCCTATAAAAGTGAAGAACAAGACTCAGATAAAGAGGATTCTTATCAGAATAAAAAACAAAACTTAGAAGAAAATAATTCTTATCAAGATAAGGAAAAAGATAAAGAAAAGGAAAATTGCAATTAGATTGAAGAACATAATATAGAGAAAAAAATTTCTAATAAGAATGAAATGCAGGATTTGATGCAAACCTCAGTCAAACATGAGGAAGACAACTTCATCAAGGAATTGAGGCATACCTCAGTAATCACTAAAGAAAAATTACATAATCTTAAAACTGATGTTGTTGTTGTTATAGGAGAGATTTGTTTGGAACCAAGAAATTATATGCATATTTAAGTTTCTGTGGAGGCTCTTGACAATCTTGAGTACACAACCATGTGCACTCTAAAAGAGTTGAAGAAACTTCAACAAAATGATATGTTGCTACTTCAACAGTTAGATCAATCTAACCATGAAGAGTTTGATCAAAGAGTTCATCTAGAAGACAAAGAAAAACGAAGAAGCCCAGAAGATCCAAATAACTAAAAAGGAAGAATGATGCCAAATGTTTGAATTAGAAGCCATCGACCTCAAAAGGATTCAACTAGAATACGAGGAAGAAATCAAAATATTGAAAACTAAAGTTTTTGATCTAACAAAAGATATTGAAGAATTGAATACATATGAAAAAACTATTAAATGCAAAGAAGTCTTGGATGCGATAGAAGAAATAGTCATCAATCTAAAGACTCAACTTGAACATGCTAAATAAGTGGAAGAAGCCCTGAAGATTCAGTTGACTAAAAAGGAAGAATTATGTCAAATATTGAAGTTAGAAATAGTCAATCTCAAAAAGATGAAAGAAAAGACAAATAAGATTGTCAATTTCCAAAATAGCTCAGCTATCCTAGATAAGATTTGGAAGAGCCAAAGATCAGTTGATGACAAAACTGGTCTTGGATACAATAAGAAAGAAGACAATAACAAATGGAGCAATATTTACAAACATGAGAAAGGATCATCCTTCTCAAAAGGAAAAGGTGCAATTACAAAGCAATTACAAGTCATGAACTTTGCTAAGGAAGGAAGCTATAGAAGTAAGAAGGAAGAAGAAATCAAATGACAGATGTCTCAAGCCAAAATAAAATGAAGAATGGAAATACCTTCAATGACTATTTCTTTTATTTTCATATCTTTGGCC
This sequence comes from Picea sitchensis, assembly GCA_010110895.2. Classification (NCBI taxonomy): domain Eukaryota; kingdom Viridiplantae; phylum Streptophyta; class Pinopsida; order Pinales; family Pinaceae; genus Picea; species Picea sitchensis. The sequence continues at coordinate 118,852 of SNQJ01S0025029.1, forward strand.
ATAAAGTAATGGACTGCAAGAAACTAGAGGAAGGATATAAAAGAAAATCCAAAAACTCAATTCGATGTTGGAAATGCAATTTTGTTGGGCACTCAACAAAATTTTGTCATACAATGAGATGTTAAAACTATGATAGGTTTGGGAACAAATCTCAAAACTACAAGAGTTCAAAAAGTAAATATTTGAATAAGTCATTCAAGTCAATGACAAAACCTAATAAAAGTTGGAAGAAGAAAGGAGATGACAAATCTCAAAAACACAAGTAAAAAGAGAAGATCCAAAAAGAAGAATATCTCATAGAAAGATATGGAGATGAAAATATGAAGGATAAAGTAAGAAAGATGATATTACAACTGAAAATGATGAAATTAATAATAAGAACATGATAGGTGAAGGTCCTAATAAAGAATGTGTAATTCGATATGAAATAAATCAAGCCCAAGAAAAGGAAGTGCCTATAAAAGAATATGGGGCAATATCAAATTCTGATGATGTCATAAGTTGTTAGCAAAAGAAATAAAATACAAAAAAAAGTTTAAATTGGTTTCTACAAAATCAAAGGATTATGCCAAGAGTTTTTAAATTAACATATGGAAAATCTTGACTATATATAGATTAGTGGTCAAAAGAAAAATCATTGGTAGGCTTAGTTGTAGAATACGAGAAGAGGAAAAATAAAGGTAGCAGAGAAGTTCGAGAAGTATCATTCAACAAAGATCAATTGATAACAAAATTGGTATCTAAATCAATTGGTATCATTCCTCAATTGATATTCCTGTGAAATATCAAAGAAGAATAAGAAGCAGATCAAAAATATCAGTAAGATTCATGCTCTTGTTCTATTTGACAAAGGAAAGTCAGTAAAAACTCAGGAGGAGTATTTTGGTTATTAAATAAGAAAGTAATTAGATTAAGTTTTGAAAGACTTGATCACTACAAATGGGTATCACTACAAGTTGGTATCAATAAGACTACTTATTTGAACACAAATATCACAATGAACTGAGATAATCAATTAAGTAAATTGACAGGGGAAGAGATATGGTCATGAATAACTACCCTTTCAGAAACAAAGGGGGAGAGTAGTCAGAGGCAGAGATAGCATATTTACAAGGGGAGTAATTCAGTTATGGCAGACATAACATGATTCCAAGGCTAGTTACCCAAGTTCATATTTTGGTCAACAACATGCAGACAAACATAAGTTGATCATAAGGGGAGCAACCCTTTGCCATTGATGTCAAAGGGGGAGAGAAACTTCATAGAGAAAAGCATCATCACAAGGGGAGTTTGTGTATGAAGTTAGAGTGTTTCCCTCAATGACAAAGGGGGAGATTGTTGGACATATTGTCATTGATGTCAACAAACGATGTCATTTCATTATAATGATGAGTTGGTATGAACAAAGAACATAAAATCCATGTACAAAAGGACTAACAAATTAAGAGCTCGAGAGGGTTAGCGACTGAAGATCAGAAGCTCAGAAGGGAAAGCGCATTGCAGCAACATGATCAGATCAAGTCATGACCATTGGATACACCAGCACCAGATCAAGGGCAAGGATTGATTGTGGATCAGGAAGGGAGAATTAAACAACACGTTAATTCCAATCCCACAATTAGTCTAGACCATCAGATTACAAGAGAAGGATTGTTAGAGGTCTAGTCAACGATTAGATCAAGTCATGACCGTTGGATATGCAAGCGCCAGATCAAGGGTAGGGATTGATTACAAGCACAAAGGGAGAATTAAACAATGCATTAATTCCAATCCCACAATCAGTCTAGATTGTCGATCGTCACCCACCAATATATCTACGGTTGGCATCAGTTCCACTACCAAACGAGCAATTTCCATTGCGGAACTGGGCGATAGTTTTAAATGTCGTGCTAGTTGAGGACCCCACAATCATCCCTGATCGTTGAATTACTCAAGGAGCATTCTCGACCGTTGGATCATGGAGGAAACCTGCATAAATAAGGAAAAGAATCATGCCCGTTGATGTAGATTTCGAGAAAAATCAGGATCATCAGATCGAGGGGAAGTCAGAAGAATTAGATCTCAACTGACATATCTGAAGCAGGATCTTCGAAAGATATCTTAGCCATTGGATTAAAGTTGAGTATAACAATAGTCAACCTCGATGTTGACTACTCTGAATAAAAGAAGCCCAGAATGGGTAAGATTACCCGAAGGCTGAAGTCCCGAAGTGGACATGAGTCGTTCGATCCGAGGAACACTTCAGCTAATATACAGACTGTTGGATCACGTAAAGTGGATGGAAAATGTAAGCCACAATTGTTCTGAAGAGGACATGAGTCGTTCGATCTGAGAAAGATTTCGAGAGTCATATTGACCATCCGTTCTATATAAAGTGGAAGGATATGATAAGCAAAGACGAAGGCCAGAGCCCCAAAGTCCCGAAGTAAATGAGGACCATCAGATCTCGACAATACATGATGATGATTGGATAAGAATAGTGGTAAAACTTCAACACTGACCACTTCAGCAAAAAAGGGTTGAGAACAAGTAAGATTACCTAAAGGTCAAAGTTGTGAAGTGGACATGAGTCATCCGATCTGAGGAACACTTCGGGAAGTATTTTGACCGTTGGATCAAGTTTAGTGGAAGGACAAATTAAGCCACAAAGTATCCCAAAGTAGACGCAAGCCATCCGATCTAAGGAACACTTCAGGAAATATCATGATCATCAGATCAAGGAAAGTAGAAGGATAGGATAAGCAAGGCAAAAGGCCTGAGATCCCGAATACCCGAATTCTCGATAGTCGTTGGATTGAGTTAATCCTTTTCGGGTTAAAGAAGGACCGTTAGATCTAGGAGAAGAACATGTGCCACATGAGGAGATCCACGTCAGCAAGGACACGTGGTGCAATCAGATGATGACAAGTGTCAAAGTGCAGTTGGCATTTCAGGTATGCGTAAGTCACGAATCTAAGTGACATGTGGCAGCCACTCAGTCAGTTCCATGTCAACAAGTGACGTTAGCAAGTTACGTAACTCCAAGAGTTTGTACTTCAGGAGTTTCACCACCAGCAAATGCCTGAAGTCCCAAAGTTATGAAATGAACGAGAACCATTCATCGTGCAAATTAAATATCAATCATCTGATCTACTACGACGAATCTGCTTCAGGAGATTTGAAAGATTACAGAGGCTAGAAGTCGCGAAGGATGAAGTCTCGAAGTAATGACAATCGTCCATCTCATCGTGCGATTAAAACATGACCGTCGATATTGACAAGTGATCAAGCACTTATTTGGCCTAGCACATGGTCACCACCTGCGGTCATATGGGATATAGAAATAAGGGTGAAAGAAGAGGCAGTGGTTAAATTAATAATCTCGTGGTTCTATGCCTATGGTCATATGAAAATGGTTTGAAGGAAGCACCTCATACATGTTTAATTCGACAGATAATTAACACTAGAACAAATACAAAGAATTGATAAAATATCAAATATGACCTGTTGGTGAAATGAAAACGCAACACAAGCATGACTACGACAAAAGAACTGACACACAATCATGATTAAGAGAGTTAAATCATGAGCATTATAAATAAAAGATAAAAGGAAAAATGATATTATTTAAAGTTTAATATTATCATTTAAATGAAAATGTACAATGGTTCAAATATCAAAAGACACAATGATTCAAATTCACACTAGTTGGAAGACTATATAAACAAGAAAGAATGGTGAGAAGAAAGTGTAGTTGAATTTGTTGAAGTATATATATTTATATATAATGGATTGAATGAAGGTTCATTCTATTAGGTTGGTGCCTGTTTACAAGCTGGGTCTTGTACGAGGATTGGATTCCTGACATCTCAGTTGGATCTGAGATCAACAAGATGGGACTTGTTATGAGGATTGGATTTCTCATTTCTCAGATGAATTTGAGAACTACAAGCTAGGTCTCTCATAGTCGTTTGAAGATGAAATTAAAAGAGTGATCTTATGTATTCATTCAAGTTAAATAAATAAATAAAATATTTATTCTTTTATATATTGGTTGAGAAAATGAAATAAATAT
>SNQJ01S0025030.1:9598-31478 GCA_010110895.2 Picea sitchensis
AGACTGTAAAAATACAGAGTGAAAGACTCGTTAGAATGGTGGCAGCTTATCTCTGAGAAGAGATGTGACGGCTACTCGCATTCACAAGAAGATGATTACAATGAGGCTCTGAAGGCCCTTTTACAATAAACAAGAATTACAAAAGTCCCAAACATCCAAAAACCTAACCCTAGGAGATGAAGCGCCAAAAGTCATGTGGGACCCGTTTGGGTAAGTGAGTACATCAACTTCTCGGGGTTGTAAATTTTGCATACGATCTCCGTTTTAGGCGTGTGATAGCTCGTTGGAAAGGTATCGTCAAGGAGATTCATTTTGGGGGCTCAATTTTCCTCCAACTATCATTGAGAACCTTGATCTCGAAAAACCTTCATTTGGGCCCTCAAAATGGCCCTAGAAGTTCAAACCTGCTAAAAATAGTAAATTGCCAAAATTGTCAGAAAGTCGTTTTGAGCCATTTGGAAAAGGTGGGTAGCCACCGATATCCACCTGGATCATGCCCCCCTCATACCCCCCTACACACCCGATGCAATGTAGCAGACACTAGAGCTAGTCATGCAAAGAATATAACACTTACCCAACAAAAGGAACTATGTATAGGGGGTTTCCTATGTTAGAAAATTGATTCCCCCTGAAGTAATACAAGAGGTTGGAGGAGGGTTTTCCATAATAAAAGAATTCATGGGAACATGCATTGTGGAAGAAAGATAGAAAGATGAGATATATGAAGTAGAAACACTTACCCTTTGTCCATTCCATCCTTGAAAATTATAACTAGGATTGGGTGCAGAGGAAGGAGGATTCCAACCCTCTACTATAGGAAATGACCCCCACCAAACAGGAAAGGATTATAAGTAGGATATGTATGCCATGACCCAAAAATAGTATTAATGTTATATGTTAGAATGGAGGACATGTGGAGAGTCATATTCGACATACCAAAACAAAAAGGATTAGAGACCAAAGGCATTGAATGAGCACTATAACTAGGAATCCCCATCAAAAAGGTTCCAGGGGGAACGAAGACTGATGATGGTGAATTCATACTACTCGAAAATATATAAGGACTCGTCCCCATGGATTGAGTTGAGCTCATGGAAAGGGTAATGCTACCTGAGAGAGTTGTAGGAAACCAGGTAACCAATGATGAGGGAATCACAGGGACTCCACTAACCATAGCAGAGGTTGGATTCGAATGGCTTCCTAACAGACTCATTCCTGAATCAATACTCATATCTGAATTAGTACTCATGATGGGATGGTTGTGAGTTTGAGCGACGGAGATGTACATACCACGTTTATTAATTCTACGCCTTTTAGGAGGTGGTTTCATTATCAGACCAAATTGTGGTAGTTGATTCAAGAGTCGATGAGACTGGCAAGGAGGTTGGTATCGCTCCACAATGACTCAAAACTCATGACGCAAAGCAAATTTCTAAGGCCAACTAATATACAAAGAGCACACTCCTAAATAAAACTAGAGGCCAATGAATGCAAACAAGAGAGGGTGGTTGAAAAGGGGCCTCCCGAACTAAAGAAGGTATGTCTCTCCTAGGAGGGGATTGAGACTCCCGAACAATAGAGAGGAGGTAACATAATCATTAATAAGGACCCTGGTGGGCTTCACAGTGCAATCATTCACACCCCTCCGAAGATAAAATCCTCCATAAAGTCTGTGTGTTGTCTGATCCCTATCGGACTCAAAGTGCCTGCAGAATAACCCCTCCAAGTAACTTGTGTGGATACCTAGGATAGGAAACTAACGTCAACATGGTATAACCAATGCTTGGGCGAAAATTCATATGTTAGGTCCACCGTATGGGAAAGATAGTTAAGCTTGTAGCTCAAGAAGCACCAAGGTACCCCAACAACACCCAGATACAAATAGAACCCCAGACATTTCTCCAACATTAGGAAGGTATTAGAGGCCTATCTCTACAACCAACTTCAAACAACCTCATGATTAACTTCAGTTTTAGTGGAGTCTCCCGAGAACACCAATTATACAATGGATTTATCCACTCCCTGGACAGACACCTATGTTGAGTTTTTGTATCCTTGGAGAAGTTTACTCACAAAATACTATTCCAAGGCCCTAAATTCTAAACTTGTTTGTATACGCTAAAAGATAAAATCTTTCTAATAAATTTTAATTATTGAGCGTTAATTTTAGTGAATTCTGCTTACTTAAGAAGTATGGTCGTGAAACTAATAATGTTATGACTCAACATATGAAAGAATCACATGTAAAAACATTGTTAGGTACTAGTCTTGTTTTTCAAAAGAAACGATATGCTTCTAAATGACGTGCACAAATAAACAATTACAATATAATTCTTATTTTATTAAATTTCATATTAAATAAACAATAGCTAGATAAACAATTACATTATAATTCTTATTATATTATGTTTTAAATAAAATAAATAAAAGTTCAGGTGAATTACAAGTTTCACATGGTAGTAATGATCTTATGAGACATTCAATAAAATGTAAATAAAAAAAAAAAAAGTAGATATAATAAAAATAGTTGATAGGGATCATGAAGAAAGGAAGAATGCGAATAACGAAAAATGGCCTCTATTACGATCTCCAATTACAACGAATGATAGACAATAACAACTTTCTGGATTGAAAGAAAAATTGAATGAACGATATACTTTATATAATTACTTTTTCAAAAATTATTTGAAAAACGTGTGATTTTTTCAATTTGCAAGGTCGTTGGGGGTATACTACTAGCTCAAAAATTAAATATTATTAATTCTCCTCGAATTAATAGAATTTATTCAAAGGACTCAGATAAAACATACTTGGGCGCTCATTATTATTTTTCGTGAAATCAATTCAAGGCTAAACCATGGTAGAGAAAATCCCTCAAAACATCCAGAACTAATTTTATCGGAAATTTGTCAACAATAATCTTGAAATGAGAATGTCGGGGTGATTACATTCGATCTATACATTGCTATTCGGTTAAGGGTACACACTACGAAGAATTTAACAGTGACAAACAGATCGAGTATGTAGAGAGAGACAAAGGAGCTACCAAATGTAGAGATATTAAAGAATAGCCCTGGAAAGGGAGATCAACCTTTTCATATAGAGTAAAAAGAGCAGGGAAAGGAGCCCTAAGTAAGGGCTGCTATGAGATATCAATTCAATAGTCCATATAGAAGAAAACTCCAATAGATCATTCATCATACTAAACTTACATTAGATCAATAATAAAAAAGATAGATAGATAGAGTTGTTTCATGATTTTTTCCTTTCCTTTTATTAATGTATTAATTAATTAACTAATACCTTAAAGAATTGATGTAATGATGTATTATTAATCACATTAATACGTTAATACTCTATTAATACTTTATTAATTTATTTATTAATTAGCTAATATTTTAAAGGATTAATGTAATAATGTTGTTTGTAATTATGGAAATAAACTGTGTATGAAGTTTTAGGAAGTTTCAAAAATTCCATACATAGTTTATTTCCAAAATTACAAACAACATTATGAAGAAGTGTGAAAATCTACATACTCTAATGTAATAATGTAATAATACTTTAATAATGTATCATTAATGTATTACTTTATTAGTGTATTAATGTATTAATGTTTAATAATAAGCTCCATATGGTTTAAGAAGGTGGGTCATGGACATGGTCAATAAAACTCAACCCCGATCAACCACACTCAACTATAATATATTAATTAATACATTATTACATAAATACATTATTGTGTTAAAGTATTAATGTATTAATTAATTAATACATTAATGTAATGTATAAATCAAAGTATTAATACATTAATAATAATAAAATATTAATAATAAATTTAATGTATTAATATTTTATTAATACAAATCACTTTATTAATAATTTATTAACGTATCAATATTGTATTAATCCTTAAATGTAATAATGCAATATGTTGTTGTTTGCAATTTTGGAAATAAAATGTGTAAAGAACTTCTAACACAATTTATTTCCAGAATTATAGACAACATTAAGAGTAACTGTGAAAATCAAAATACTTTAATGCAATATGTTATGTATTTATGTAATATATTTATTTTTACTTTATTATTATATTATTAATGTTTTAATACATTTTAATGTATTGGTGTTTATTAATGTATTAATTAATAATACTTTTGCAATGTATTAATTAATATTGTAATAATCTATTAATTAATTAATACTTATATTAATACTTTAATTTATACATTACATAAATGTTTTAATTGATTAATACATTAATACTTTAACACATTAATGTATTTATGTAATAATACATTAATTAGTAGATAAATAATGTATTAATATATTAGTAATGTGTTATTATTTTCTTAATATATTAAATTTTTATTTGCAGCTATTTGATTGCTAAAGTCTACGGAGGTATACATATCCTACCCCCTCTAGATTTGAACTTGTGACCTCTTAGGAGGAAACACATGTTCTTAACCATATATATATATATATATATATATATATAAAGGTATTATAAAGATGTAATCAACCCTAATCTAGAAGATCAAAATTATCTATTTGTTTTTCCAAGTGTAAAGAAAAAAATAAACATTGCTAAGATAAGATCTCATTTTCAAAATATTTGTCACACTACCAACCTTCCTAACCTCTTAACTCAACAAAAGTATGGTGATCTTGGAAAGCTTCTCTTAATGTTTTTCTAGCACATAAACAAAATTCTAAAGAATTGCAAGTAATCACTTACCCTCTTAAGGTCTGATAGACTAGTTTGATCGTAGTGAACGTTAATAATAATAATCATCATCATCATCATCATATATATATATATATAATTAATAATGTTATACTTAAATGTATTTACCTAAAAATGTATTGTTAATTATTTTTACTTTATTAATGCACTATTAATAGTTTACCACTTTAATGTATTTTGATACTTTAATACTTTTAAATGTATTAATTAATTAACTAATACTTTAATAATATGTTATTAATGTATTACTTTATTATTGTATTAATATTTTAATTTATACATTACATTAATATAATAATTAATTAATACATTAATACTTTAGTATATTAATAATTTTAGTTAATTAATACATTAATTATGTATTTATACATTAATGGTCTATTAATCCCCCGTGCATGTTGATTGTTAACTAGCGACAATCACATTTAAGTAAAAGTGGTTGATATACGTCGATCACCGTCATTTTCTACCTTTTAAAATTAATGGCATTGATCTAACCACTTTTACTTAAATGTGGTTGTTTCTAGTATATGGATATTCCATAACCATAAGTTTTATTAAAATTTAAATTCAAGTTCTGAAAAAGACAAATCATTCGCTCATGATTGATTCACTCCATCATAAAGTTAAAAAAGTTGGGTTGACTGACATGACACTAGATGGCTTATTATTCGTTTCAAGGGAGGGAGGATTTGTTGAGATGGACAATGTTGTTCCTTGGTCATATGGAAATGCAAACATTATTGGTTGGTTTTAAATATATGATCATGTAGACTATATCACGCATGGTGGGTCGGTGAACAGGGTGCTCTTGTATGCAGAGGAGTGCCATGAAGAATATATGTATCACCTCCTCCTTAGGAACATTGTTAAATTTGGTATCTATAATCCTCATGGCTTCTTCCCTTTTCCAACCAGTCATCTTCTTCACCCACCATGTGATGTTCATGAACTCTTCATATTCACATTCATCCATTAATTTTTTTTCCAGTAATTTGCTCAAGCACAACCACTCTGAAGTTGAACACATCACTCTTCTTGTCCACTTAGAGTGTGTACTCGTACTCTGTATATTCAGTAATTAAAATCAAGTTGAATGCTAAACGAGATCGAAAGTTTCTTGAGTTGCTATGCACAGTAAAACTTTTAGACGACCTACTAAAATTGGCTATAGACGAATGCATACAAACCCAAAAATTAGAAACTCAAAAAAATATGAAACACCAATTTACCTAGACCTATGAAGCCAAATGTGCCTACCACTGGAGACATGCATTCTGACACACCAGAATGATGCAAAACCTTAGCAAGACTGAAATATGCAACATGGTATTCAAAGTTGGAGTCAAGAAGAATAGTATAGGATTTCACATCGCGATGAAGGATGAGAAAGAGACAATCATGGTAAAGATAACACAAACCTGTTGGACATCCATTGTGGAAATAATAGTTATGAAAATACTAAGTATAGAAGATGTGCACATAATAAGCAAAAGGAAGACAAATAAGGCTTGGGAGTGCATAGTTGAGGCACATTCATGAGTACAATGTGTGATGAGAAAAATAAAGTAGAGGAATAAAGAAAAAAATAAAGAAATAGAAGAATGCGGGCGAAAGGGAAGGATGACAACCCTTTGTGCTAAAGATAGAAGGACATGCAAAAGTAGGAAGAACAATAGCTAGAGTGAAAAAGAAACATGCAGAGGGAAAAATAGGTAAAAACATCTTGAACAACAAGTTAAGTTGAGTTGTAATGAATTGTAATAGAGTTTTGGAATGAGAAAAGTAGGGTTTTAAGCCCTATATTTCATGTATAAATATGTAATGGGTTGGGAAGATAGGGGTTCTCTATTTTTTGGGTTCTTCTCTGATTCTCGTTGGTTTTGTGTTGTTGAAAAGGAGAGCAAGAGAATAGAGTGAGAGAAAAAGATTCTATGTCTAAATGTCACGGAGATGATGTAGAGAGAGAGAGAGAGACTTGAACTGTAGAACGGCTAGGCTAGGAGAAGGGAAAATAGCAAGATGTATCTTTGTAAGAACAGTGCGCAAGCTTGAGACAATTGCATAAAGAATAATAAAGAAGATAGTCATTATGGACGTAGCCCAAAAGTTGGGTGAACCACGTTAACTACTATGTTTACTTGTATTTTATGTGATTGATCATGGAAACTTTCTTGATGCATGCTAGACTAGAATTATTCTCTGTATGATCATTGAGCAATGGTTTTGAATGTTACAGTAATTGGTTTATGTTGTAATCTAAAGTTTAATGGTAATACATAACCAAATTCACTAAGTAAAATAAAACAGAAAATACATAATAACATGCACAGAACAGATAAGTAAGAATGACAAAGATGGTCACCTCCCATTCCCTGACTACTACATAAACTTGGTTCATGCAGCCCCAATAAATGCCTCGGGTGAGACTTCATCTACATGTAGGTGATGCCAAAAGGGCCAATGTTTGAAGGGTTTTGTTGTTCAAGAGAACTTAGACCTACGGTTTTACCATTGTGTGTAATGCCAACAAATAATTTTGTTGATGGGACCCAAAATCTTTGATTAAGGGGATGTTTTGGAGGACGACTAAGAAAGAGATCTTAGAATGGTTTGAATGGAAGGAATGAGGGTTTGATAGGAAAGAGAATAGGAACCCTCGAATGAGTGAAAAGAAATGCATTCAAAGGTAAGTGTACATAGAGCTGCATGAAATTTTCTTTGGCGAATTTATGATTATTCTGATTGAGTGGTTAAAAGACTAGTAGAGAACACTAAAAGGTATTGAACACAATGTTGAGGAATTGGACTCCTGATTTGGTAAGAAATCTTAATTTTGTAAGTAATCAAACTACTCACATAGTGGATTTCTAGTTGGATAGTATATTAGGAGGATATATTACAAAATTGCACTAGGTTGTACCTGGTCATACAGTGTTGAAAAAAGGGACTTCTTCAAAGGTCCACATGGAAGGTTTATGAATTCATTGGGTACGAGGATAAATATGTTATTGTGTGAAAAGTGTGTGATGACAATGGAGTCCAACTGTTAAGGGGATTGCACGCATAGGGGAACCGAGGGATGAAAAGAGGATAGTCAGAAGACATGAGAGAATGAAGGAAGAAATGAAGAAGGAAAGGAGGGACTGAGGACGCAGAGGACTGAAGAGGGTATATTAGAGGAAGAATATGAGTTCAAAGTCCTACATAGAGGAGGGAGGTACAAGAGGCGAAAGAATAGGGATGAGAAAGGAGACCCACGCAATGAGCCAGAGGGTAGAGGACCTTGTGCAATAGTCTAAGTCATTGAGATACCACACATAAGAGGAGAGGAAGAGGAGTTCTAGTCTAGTCCTATAGTAGAATATCCATCAAGTCCTACTCAAACGAGATCCTATGTCGAATCCATGACCCCATGTGTGTCACCAAAATCAAATATAACTATTGAATACTTATCAAAAGCACTTATAGTTAGTAAGGGAGGACAAAGTAGTATCAATTAGAGCAATGGAAGCAGTGCGTAGAGTCAGAGTCATCTAGCATCACAAAGAGGAGGTACCACACAAAGCAACATGGAAGGAGTAGACAATACTGTGAGACTGCTTAAGTTCTAGGGAGTGGGGTTAGAGAACCCAAAGCAACATCTATTTGTCTATGAGACAATTTGGGTTGTAAAGAATGTCCAGGATGAGGCTATGAATATTGTGTAGTTGGAAACAACATTTAAAGGATGTGTGTTATTCTAGTGCATGAAGTTGAAGAGTATCGCGCCTACAGGATAGGCCAGGACTTTGGTAGAGATAAGACAAGAATTGTTAAAAGATTTCAAGAAACCAACGTCTGAGTCATAGTATATTACAGAGCTGAAGGAAATTAAAAAAGTGCAAACTAAATCAGTCTAGGATTATGACCAACACTTTAAGGATCTGATGCGTAGATTGAATTTCTAGATCCTCGATCAACAACATCAAGAACGGTTTATTGTTGGAATTCTATCAAACATTCGAAGGTCGTTGATTCAACAAAAGGTTGTGTCGTAGCTCGAGGCTCTGGAAATTGAAATGAAATTGGAATCATACCCTATAGGAGACAGTGGAGGAATGAGCAAGTTCATACATAGTTGTCCGCATTGACGATTCAACTGGAAGAACTTACAAAAGGGAAGGAGAATCAAGAACACATCCAGTGTACCAAGTGTATGACTAAAGTCCATCACAAGGACGCATTCCCAACATTCATATAGTATTTGGAAATGGGAGCACCGAATCCATTACCAGGAGGGGGTTATTGTGAGATATGTAAGAAATGGGGACATCATCCAACTGAGTGTCCACTACTACAGAAGTATCATAGTACACCAAGGAACTTATTTTTCAATTTTTGCAAGTTAGTCGAAAATGAAGAGAATGATTGTCACGCATTTGATTTGATAAGGGAGCGCACTACATATATGTACAGGATTTAGGAGGAGAATGTTGCGACAAAAGGGGGACATCCACAATATAATAATTAGAGGGGTTTTAATCCAGGGAAAAAAGGAAATTTCGGTAGAGGTCAAGGTAAAGGAAATTTTGGTAGAGGAGGAAGAGGATCGATAATATGTTACAATTGTAATCAACTGGGACATTTAGCCCATGACTGCCCAAATTTGTGTACAACATGCACATATTTTAGAGAACTAGACCATGCGAGAGAAGAGTTTCCTAATATAGATGTGAAATGAAAGGAAAGAGGGAATCGGAACCAAAATTCAAATCATAATGTACAAAAAATATCCACATAGAAACTTAATTAAGGGCCTATAATAACAGTTTTTATGCACGAAGGAGCTAAAACAAGGGATGATGTGATGAATGGAGGGAAGAAGGATGAGCAATGGGTAAGGAATTCAGTGGGACCTATGCCAAACTTTTATCCTTAGCAAGAAAAGGAGACATACCAAAGATAAAGAAAAGAGGTACTTGGATAGGATTGGGGAGAATCAACATCATCTGCACCTCATGTTAGAGATCGTGTTGTGCTAGAGAGGCCAACTCGGAAGGTAAACACTGTACGATAATTATTGAGAAGTTTCATATAACTAATGAAATATGGAACTGTGTTTAATGCACTATATGAAATGATTGATCATTACATGCAAGGAAGGGAAACTCCCATTGCACAGAGGGTGGTGAATTAGGTATTGCACAGAAAGAGGACCAATGGAGAATTCAGATTCAGTGCGCAAATTGGGGAATATGATGTGGATAATGTTATCTTGTATTTGGGATATGATGTGTATGTCTTTCCAAAGAATACTTGGGAAATGATGGGTAAACCCAAGTTTATTTGGTCTCCTATTCAGTTGAGGCTCACAAATCAGCACAAGATAGTACCAACTGGTCGATTGATAGGAGTACTTGTGGACATAGATGGGGTGCACAATGTGGTAGACTTTGAAGTTATTCAGATCATGGGTGATAGTCAACCATATACAACACTGATGGGACTTGATTGGGAATTTGATAGTCAAGCGATCATTAATCTAAAGTGGAGAGAAATTATATTTGAAGTCAGAGATTTGAAAGTTATTGCACCATTGGACCCAACAGAAGAAAAGAGATACATAGATCCAACAAGAGGAAACAAAATTGACAATTTGTATAACATGACTGCATGGATGGATGATTATTTTAGCCTCAGTGTAGATGGTGTGCTAAGTTGGAGAAGTATTAGTTCGTGTGCATCAGATTCAAAAGAAATTCTAGAGCATTGGCAGCAGAGGATGCATGAAGTATCAACTAGACAATGTGCATGCATGACTCGATATTTACAATGGATTGGAACATAGTTGTGTGATCCACCTAGGTATGATGGATTGACTGGTATAATATTGTTTATAAAGGCATTTGAGTTGTAGGTACCCAAACAACAAAGGTTGTTGGAACTAGATGTTGTCCTAAAAGCGAATCCAGCCAGATGATGGGATGTACACAAAGAAGGAATGGAAGATTGGTCACAGTGTCAAAAAATAATGCAAATAAGGTTTGGTACTGAGGTATAAAATATTGTGCAAAAGTATACAGGGGAGAGTGACCCAACAAAACATGTGGAGCAGTCTAGGAACAAATGGAACTTGCAACCAAGGGAGGAATGGATACACAAGTTTATACACACACTGGATATAATTCCGAAGAATTGGTATTTGGAATTGGAAATGCGTAGAGAGACAACCAACTAGGACTAGTTGACTTAGAGGTTCAAGATCACATTTACATTTGAACATGAATCTCCATCAATAGATGTAGTGTTACAGGCTATTCGACCTAAGATATTCTCAAAAGAAGGGTCGATGGAGGTGGTACCAGTCTGCGATGCGCACATAGTTGCTATGATTGTTCATGATTTATTAGAGTGTTACAATGTTGCTACGAAATAACATGATAAGAAAGATCCTAGGAATGTGAAAGTACCTGAAACAGAAGGAGAATAGGAAGTAGAAGGGCCATAGCTTGAGTCCTTTGCATACACAAAACCAATAAAGACATGAAAAGTAAACATGGGGACGACAGAGAATCCAAAGTATGCACATATAGGGGATTACAGGAGTTATGAAACAATAGAGAAAATTGCATACTTACTGCATGAATATCAGGATGTATTCCCAACTACATTCTCGTAGATGAAGGGAATAGTTGGGGACTTAGGCGAGATGAAGATTCCTTTGAAACCACGTTCTAAGCCAATGTGACAGAGGCCTTATATAATAAATATGAAGTACAAGGAGAAGGTTAAAGAAGAAACATAAAAAATGTTGGATGAGGGATCATTGACCATATGGTGGAATAAGAGTGGATAAGTGCAATGGTAGTTAAGGACAAGAAGACAGGAGGAATCAGGATTTACGTGAATAAGGGAAAGTTGAATGATGCATGTTTACATGACCCATTCCCAACACCATTCACAAATGAGGTACTGGAGAATGTAGGAGGCTAAGAGACTTATTCATTCACAGATGTATTCTCGGGGTACCATCAGATACAAATTATGCAAGAGGACCAGTACAAGACTGCTTTCATGATAGAGTGGGGAAGTTATCATTATACAATAATTCCCTTTGGACTGAACAATGCCCCTGCAGTGTTTTCAAGAGTTATGGTTGAAGTATTCAAGGAATTTATTCATAAGTTCCTTGAAGTATACTTACATGATTGGATTATCTTCAGTCTACTGAAGAATCACATAGAAGTGCTCAGGCTAATGCTAGATAGATGTAGATAGTGTCATATCTCACTAAATTTGAAGAAGTGTGTTTTTTGAGCACTGTTTGAAATTTTATTTGGTCATGTAGTCTGAAAGCAAGGATTACTAGTGGATCCAACCAAGATTGCAGTGATTTTGGATTTAGAACCACCTACATGAGTCAGACAACTGAGAGAAACTCTGGGTCATACAGGATATTATAGGAAGTTTATCAAAGGTTATGTGCAGATCACAACACCTATGGAATAATTCCAATGGAACAAGGACTGTTAGAAGGGTTTGGACACCTTAAAGAAAAAACTAGTGACCGCATCGATTTTGATCATTCTAGACTGGAACAAGGAGTTCCATGTTCATGTAGATGCATTTTCCATAGCGTTGGGAACAATACTATCTCAGCCAGGGGAGGGAGACATATATCACCTAATTGCTTTTACAGGTAGGAAGATGTCCATAGTAGAAAATAATTACACCACTACAGAACGAGAAGGATTGAAAATGATATATTCACTGCAGAAGTTCAGATATTACTTATTGGGGTCTCACTTTAATATGTACACAAACTATTATGCATTAAAATACTTAGTGAACAAGATGGTGTTGGGGGAGGTATATGAAAATGGATATTGTTTTTTTAGGAGTACGATTTTGAGGTTGTGGTGAAACTAGGGAACATGAATGCAGGGCTAGATCATTTATCGTGCATATTATCAGGGGAAGATGTAGGTAATTTAGATGACAACTTACCATATGTAGATATATTTTCATTTAAAATGGTAGATGACTACTTCGAGGACATTGTGCAGTTTCTAAGTATATGCATGGTCCCATCAGACATGACAATCATGTAGAAGAAACAACTGGTAGTTAAAGCAGTAGACTATCAACTCATTGCAGGAATTTTGCATAAGTTAGGTGCATGTAGAATATTGAGATGATGCGTGTTGGACCATGAAATGCCTATGATACTCACAAAAGTTCACAAAGGGATAGTAGGAGGACATTATGCAGGAAAAGTGATTGCGTAGAAAAGTTTTTTCACAGGGATCTGGTGGCCAACTTTGCATAAAGATGGCAAAGAGAATTGTCAACAATACGATGTATGTCAAAGAGTGAGAAAGTCATCCAGGAGGGATGAAATTCCTTTAAATTCACAGGTTACGTTGCAATAATTTGATAAATGGGCCATAGACTTTGTAGGGCTAATCAATCTACAAGCAAGAAGATTAGGGGAAAGGTACATAATCACCGCGATGGAGTATTTGACAAGATGGGAAGAAGCAACACCAATCATAGACCGCATCATGAAGACTGATGCTCGATTTATATTTGAGAATGTAGTCACATGATTTGGATGCCCATGCATATTACTCAGTGATCGAGGAACACACTTCCTGAATAAAACAATTGCAACATTGACTGAGGAATTTCAAATTCATCATCAGAAGAGTACCTTGTATCATCCTTGGGCCAATGGGATAGTGGAAGCTTTCAATAAAATCTTGGAGAATGATTTGACAAATATTTTCAATGTAGGGAGAGATGATTAGGACTTAAGAGTTATTTCAGTTTTATGGGCCTACAGGAATACAAGAAAAAAGTTGACAAGGAAGATACCTTTCAGGTTGGTCTATGGGAAATAAGTAGTGATGCCAATGGAGTAAACTACCCAGCCTACGCATTGCAGTGATCACTGACTTTGTCACAATTGGTATAGGTTGAGGAAGATCAGTTTGTCGAAGGCTTCCATCAACAAGTTCAGAAATCAAGAGAGAAGGCATGGCATAATCGACACATTAAAAATAAGAAGTTTCAAGTGGGAGGCTTAGTATTACTCTATGACAGTAAGTTATGCAGCATCCAAGGAAGTTCATAATTCACTGGTTAGGACCCTATGTGATTCAACATGTGATGGAGGCAGGTGTTGCGCAGTTGGAAACCTTGAATGGAGAGATCCTTGGAGGAATGTTGAATGGGAGTCAGTTGAAGCTCTATAGATGTAAGGTCCTCTCTAACAGAACCTAGAATTTCATAAATTTAACCATAACATTTCTATCATAATTTCTTTACGGTTCTATATTTAGCAACATAAAAGTTCATGGTTCAGCAAAATTCAAAATGGGCAGCATGATATAAATAACATATTGAATAACATACACATCATAGTAAAATAATGAACCATCATAACGATAATGAACAAAAATACCTCTCAAGTGATGTTATTTCTCTAACTCTGTCTGTCCAAGATGAAGTTGAAACTTTGATCAAGCTGCTCTGCCCAAACTCTACCCAAAACCAACTAACCTCCCAGCCAGCTAGGAACAACCTATCCATCTCCCTAGCTCCAGGATTCCTTACGATCTCCTGGCCCTTGAGCCCAAAACTCCCAACAACAGGTGCCCCCCTATCTCAGTCTACCAAACTCCAACAAGTTTCTCCAGCAAAAAAAAACAGTAGTACCATCTTGCAGCAAGCTACTACAGCCCCCAAAATAGCAATACAGTCCTCTGTTCTAAAAAATGATACTCTCCCCCCAAAAAAACCAAAAGTCCTTCCTCAAGTGTTTTTCCCTCCTATTATCCTCCTTTCCCCCTCTCTCATAGTCCCTTCCTCTCAAGTGTTTTTCCCTCCCATTATCCTTCCCCCTCCTCATTCAAGCACCACCATCCTCTCCATTTCATTAAGACTTACCCACCCTATCCTTCCATTCCTCCAATGCCAACAACCCTTTATCCCCTTTCTCTTTAATGGTTCCATCATTCGATACATTAAGTCCCCATTTAATAAATTAAAATTTATTAAACTCAAATTCATTAACCATATATTTAATCATGAAATTAATTAGTTAATTAATTAACTAATATACATTAAATAATTATTTAAATCATGACAATTGATTAATTACTTAGGGTTGTTACATACATCCACCCTTCAGGAAACTTCATCCCGAAGTTAAAGTATTTTATGATACAAGGGAAAAGACACAGGGTTCACACACTCATATCCAATAACCAACATTTCTAGTAAGTAAGCCAAGAAAACTCATACATACTTGTATACATGTACAAGAAATGCATGTGTAGCTAGTACATACAAGTCTCATGCATGTACTAATAACCATAACTATCACCCCTATAGTAATTTATGTATGCATCCAATCCAATCAACAAGACTATTCATTTTATAAAAGATAATGAACCAATGAAATGTTTGTGAACTCCCTTGTTTACAATAATCTTGCTCAACAATTTTATTTAGAAAATTGTAGTTTAGTTAAGTAATTATGAATATACATATATACACATTTTCTTTTCAGAAAGAAAAAAACAATAAATTCCACCATAAGGCAAATATCCATACACTCTCAGCTATTTCTACTAATCCTTCCTCCCTAACTTACTTCCATCTTCCATTCCTATCCTTCCTTTGCTAGAATATCTTGGAGCACCAACTATATTGACCTAACTCCAAATAGAACCCGTAAGAGGAAGTGTCACTATCTTGACCAAGCTTCCCCAACAGAAAACTGCCAGTCATCATCACACATCTAGGGGAGTGTGAGCTAACACCGTCCTCACATGACTCCAGGTTTCGGAGGATACATGGTGGGAAATGCCTCCACCCCTCCTAAAAGGACTAGGGTCCACACCCTACAATGGAATATATAGTGGCACCGTGTTGCTAGGAGTTTTGTCATCATTTATTCGGTTTTGGGCAGTCTCACCACCTGAAATCCTGCACTGGTCCACATATCATAGCAATGCATCCAAACCAATATTTTTTGACATAAAACAATTCATAGCATATTGTTTCTCGGTTAGTGGTCATGACATCCACTTCCATTATCATTATCCCTTGGCTATTTCATAGCCCAATGACCTACAAATTAGTCTGTAACACAAACTCATACATATCTATGCATTATCATCATGTAATTGCATACAACCATAATTTCAATTCGGTATCCACGTACCAACAAATTTAACATCAAACTTTTCAAGTTAGAAATAGATCTCATAATATCCCATAATTCAATTAACGTTACCCATTCATAGAATTATCATTTACATAATAGATTGCATCATATCCAACATCATTCAAATAGCATTTAAACCTTCATAGGATTCTCATTCACATAGTATATTGCATCATATCCATCATCATCGAAATAACATTTAAACATTCATAAAATTTACATTCACATAGTAGATCACATCATATCCATCATCATCAATAACATTTAAGCATTCATATAGGTTTCTATGTCTTAAAAGTTCAAGTGTATCATTAATAATTTCACTATGAATAATAAAAAAAAGTGATTAGGCCTCAGGTAATCCTAGCTTTCTAAGTCAAAAGGTGGTGTTACATACACCTAACCTTCGAGAAACATATCCTCGAGGTGGTCAAAAAATTGAGGGATAATGTTGTCGTAATGTCTCGGCATCCTCCCAAGTAGTAGATCATGGACTATACTTGTCCCACTAGACCTTAACTTGGTCTACCAGACAGTTCCTGAGCTGTAAGTCTCTACGGTCCAATATGTGTAATGGTTCTACCGTGAGGGTTCCCACGTTTGATACCTGCAATTCCTTACAATTTAGTTTATGTGATTCATCAACAACATAATGACGTAGAACAGATACATGAAAAACATTATGAGTTTTATGCAAGTGGGGTGGCAGTACAAGACGATAGGCAATAGGTCCAATTTTCTCTTCGATTTTGAACATTCCTATAAATCGAGGTGACAACTTTGTCCCCTTCACAAAACGAATGGTACTCTTATTAGGCCTAATACGAATGAAAACCTGATCTCCCACTTTATAACTTTGATCAGTCTTGTGTGCATCCGCATAACTTTTTTGTCTATCTTATGCTTCCTTTAGTCTCTGCCTAATATGAATCACCTATTCCTCCATCTCTTAAATCAATTCTGGCCCAACTGTTACTCAGTTTTCTAATCTTTCCCAAATCAATGGTTTTGTGCATGGTCTTCCATATAGAGCTTCATAGGGTGGCATTCCGATGGAGCTATGAAAACTGATATTGTAGGCGAACTCTACCAAAGGTAGGTACTTCCCCCAATGGGTTTGATTATTCATAACATACATCCTAAGCATGTATTCCATAACCTGATTTACTCTCTCGGTTTTCCCATATGTTTTAGGATGATAAGTTGTACTTAAGTTCAACTGAGTCCCCAACATTGACTGCAAACTTGTCCAAAACCTAGAAGTGAATCTGGAGTCCTTATCTGAAATGATCTTCTTAGGTATCCTGTGCAAATGGATGACCTCACTTACAAACATGCGTGCCACATCAGTGACATCGTAAGTGTCTCTAATCGGAATAAAATGAGCACTCTTGGTTAACTTATCAACTATCACAAGAATGGCATTGTGTCTATGAGATGTGAGTGGAAACCCCACAACAAAATCCATAGAAATGACTTCCCACTTGGACATAGGAACATCATGTGGTTGTAGGAGACCTGTCGGGTGATGGTGGTCAGCTTTCACTTTTTGACACTTTAGGAATTTGGCGACGAAATGGACTACATAGCGCTTCATGCCTACCCAGAAGAAGAGCTTCCTCATGTCTGCATACATTTTATTCACACTCGGATGCACACAATAAAGTACTCTATGGGCTTCCTTCAATATGATGCTTCAAATATCCCCACCTTCAAGGATGTACATCCTTCCTTGATATCTCAATAGTCTGTCTTCTTCTAGAATATATCCTTCATACTTTGGATCTAACTGCTTCCCACTCTGGAGGTTTGTGGTAACCTTTAAATACCAACTTTATCCAAGGAGTTGCGTCAACACACGTTCCCTCAGATTGACTTTTAAGGGTACCAAGGAGAAGATACGTGGTCTCCTACTCAAGGAATCCATGACCACATTCTCTTTTCCCTTGATATATGAAATACCAAAATCATACTCACTCATGAACTCACTCCATCACCTTTGCCTGGCATTCAGATCCCTTTGAGTGAAGAGATGTTTTAAAATTTGATGGTCCATTTTGAGCTCAAAGTTTCACCCCACTAGATAGTGCCTCCAAAGTTTTAGAGCTAGCATTACAGCTGCCAACTCTAAATCATGAGTAGCATAAAGTTCTTCGTGCTTCTTCAACTTCCTTGACACATAAGCTATCACTCCTCCATCCTTCATTAGCACGGCCCCCAACCCTTGCTTCGAGGCATCCGTGCAGACTATGAAGTCCTTTTCCATATCCAACACTCATAGAATTGGCACACTAGTTAGTAACCTTTTAATCTCAATGAATGCACTATCACATTCTTATGTCCATTCATACTTGACCCCCATTGCACTGCAAAGTGGTGATGGGTTTCGCTATTTTAGAGAACCCTTCCACAAATCTCTGATAATAACCTACTAGCCCCATGAAGCTTCTTACCTCATGAGCATTTTTCGGCATTGACCACTCCATAATGGCCTTTGCCTTTTTTGGGTCCACAAAGATTCCTTCACCGGAAATGATATGACCCAAATAGTGAATTTCTTTCTAGAAGAAGGAACACTTCGACAACTTTCCATACAATTTGTTCTCTCTAAGGTAGGACAACACCACACGCAAGTGTTCCTCATGCTCTCTTTTGTTCTTGGAATAGATAAGGATATCATCTAGAAAGACTTGTACAAAGCGGTCCAAGTACTTCCGGAATACACCATTCATGAGGCTCATGAACACTGTTGGCGCGTTGGTCAATCTGAAAGGTACTACAATGAAATCGCAATTCCCAAACCGAGTTCGAAAGGCAGTTTTAGGAATATTGCCTTCCTTAATCCTTAACTGGTGATACCTTGATCGCAAATCAATTTTTGAGAATACCGCTTCTCCTTTCATCTGATCAAAAAGGTCATCTATCTGTGGCACTGGGTACCTATTTTTCACTGTAGCACAGTTCAAGTCCCTGTAATCTATACACAGTTGTAAAGAACCATCCTTCTTATTCACAAAAATTACGGTGCACCCCAAGGTGAGACACTGGGCCTTATTAGCCTTAAGTCAAGTAGTTCTTTCAACTGCATCTGCAACTCACAAAGTTCTTGTGCTGTCATCCTATACGAAGTCTTGGAAATTGGTTATGCACCAAGTTTTAGCTCAATAGAAAAATCAAGCTTCCTCTCAGGAGGTAACCCTGGCAACTCGTTCGGAAAAACATCCTTAAACTCTGACAATACTGGGTACTGATCCAAGGAGGGTCCTTTCCTTTCATTCATTGCTTCCACTACATAAAGATGACACCCTTGCCTCATGCACCGCTTAACCTTCATAGTTGAGATAAGAGTAGAGATAGCTTTCTCCGTACATCGTGGATCTCTACTGGCCTTCCTTCATCGTCAACACAAAGCACCCTTTTTGCAAAACAATCTACCATAGCTCGATGTGCTTCTAACCAATCCATTCCAATGATTAGGTCATACATCCCGAGGGTAGTGACGTATACCTTCAACCTGGTAGTACACACTCCCAGTTCTACTAGACAATTATCAATGCTAGGTCCTACCTCTTGTTTTTCCCCCAAAGCCATCTCGACTTGTTTAAAGTCATTGTGATTGTAGGATGCCAACCCACTCTTTTCTAATGAAAATGGTGAAATGAAATTATCTGTAGCACCAGAATCAAATAAAATTTTAACATTGATATGATTTAGCGTACCTAACGATTCCACCACCATGGATTGATGTTTTGCCTAGTGATTATTAACTGTTGCATAAATCTGGTGGCTACCACTTTCTCTTCCCATCAGGGCCTTTCCTTCTCTATGCACAAATCCTGATTGTAACTCTGGGTAGTCACGTTGGTAATGGGGTCCTCCACATCCCCAACATGTAACATGAGATTGAACCTGCGCACTGCTCTATGACGACCTCTGAAATGAGTTCCTTCCCCTGGAACCCCTGCCCCTACTAGATGCTCCCTGAGATGGTCGTGGAACTACCTGCGTTGTTGGTGATGAACAAGATGTTACACTCGCTTCCATTGAAATACCTATGGAGACTATCCTTGGTGCGACTCTATTACCATATGGAGGTGGCCTGGAGCTCCCTCCCATGGAGAATGTCCTAGGGGCCTTCCCCAGGAATGCAGGATGATGCGGAAAGGTCAACCTCATAACTCCATTTAAGTTCATGTGTTCCTCAACATAACGTTCATTTTCTACTACTTCTGCTACCGAAGAAAGTTTCCACATCCGTACCATGGCCCTTATCTCGGGGTTTAACCCATAGACAAAGCATTCTGCCTGTCGTTGATCATTATCCATGTATGAAACATATTTGACCAATTCCATAAACCTGATCTCGTATTCTTCTACAGTCCTGTCTCCCTGTACTGGAGCACAAAATGCTCCCACCTATTGTTCCTCATAGTAAGCTAGTAGATATTTCCTTCAGAACCTCTCCTCAAAAAGTTCCCAAGAGACGATGTCCGGGGTAAGGTGCAATTGCCTCTCCAGGTTGCCCCACCAGTTCAGGGCACTGTCCCTTAACTGAAAGATTGTTATTTTTGCCTTTGATGTGGAAGCATAGTCTCTTAAGGTGAAACATCATGTCATCCCTTCCAACCATGCCTCTGCACGTTCACTGGCATGACCCTCGATGAACTCTGGAAGTTTAATCTTCTGCAGTTCTCTAGTGATGTCTTCGGGTGGAGGCCCTCCCCCTGAATCCCTTGACGCTTCAGGATTACCCATTCCAGATGGTGGGGGATCCACTTCGATCCCTGCTGGTTGGCATCCATTTCAAGTCTCATTTATGGCCTCCAAAGAGCATAGAATGAGAGCTAATTTAGGAGATGGTGGGGGCGGCGCTGGCGGTCCCTACGACAATTCCCCCCTGCCTCGATTTCCTTGAGTCCTAACCATCCTGTATAATTGAATCTGAATCAACCAAAATTTTGTCAAGGTGAGTCTAGGACAATTCACATTTGTGCAACTTAAACTAGAAAATAGGGTTAGGCATAAGTTTTTTTTTACTTGTCTATAAATAGATGTTACTCTCTTTAGGGGAAGTGGCTAGGTTAGGGTTAAAGCATCTAAGCCCGATGTCTTTGCCTAAGAAAAATATTGACTCTCTCGCCTTAATCAACACATTTAACCTATCATTACTATCATGGTGTAATGGTATACAGTCTTTGGTGAAAGCTCTATACTCGGTGGTTAGGTTGCCAGTTCAAAACTCGTCCACACCAACTGAAATTTAATCTAATCCTAAAATAATTTTTATTTGTATTATAATGCTATGTTAATTATTAAATATTATTTAATATGTTTATGTTAAATGTGTAATTAACATTTAATTAGTTAATCATTCAAATCACAGTTAAGTAATTACTAATTAATTAACCACTATTATCAATGCTTTGAAATAAAATTAAAATTTGAAATTAATTATTTAATATATATATAAATTAAAATTGAAATTAATCATTATAAAAAAAAATTAAAATTGGAAACAACCAAAAAAAATGTTTTAAATTATTAAAACCCAAATTTAAAGTAATTAAAATAAAAATAAAATAAATAACATAATAATAAATAAAATAATTTAAACTAAAAACTCAAGGCCGCGGTGGGTCCTCGCATGAGGTCCACTTGGCCCCTCCCTCTTTTCCCGCCTGTTTACACATTTTAATTAAATAATAAATAAGAACAACTACTAAAACCCTAACAAACCCTAATCGTCGAGGTTTTCCTATTCTTGTCGCTCCGCCCATGGTCTTCTCTCATGGCTTCTCCTTGTCGGGTGTTTGATGGCTCATTGTTTGGGTGTTGATAGCGGTGGCTACCATTTCCATCGCTTCAACGCAGCATCATACCTACCCGAAGGTATAGGCATGATGCGTTCAGCA